>ATSW01004901.1:0-26726 GCA_000444245.1 Botryllus schlosseri
GGATATAATGAATTTTCATCCCGCTGCAGGCCTGAGTATATTCGTGTTGCTATTTCGTCATAGTTTGCCATATGGGGATGGCTCGTCGCAGCTTGGGAAAACTAGATCATTCTAGTTGTGTAATTAGAGCGAAATGCCGGTTTTCCTCTGAATGCTTCAGGAGAACTGTATAGTGCGAAACGAGCCAAGCTTGCTGTACAGACATTTGCTATTCTCCTGCTCATAAGAATGGACTATGGATATTAACTGGATTCGATTAAATGTCCCAGTTCTCGTGAATTCGGTAATTCTAATCTAAGTTGAAAAAAACTAGCTATTCTAATTTTAATCTAATTTGTAAAATAATAGACATAATTCTACTCCGGAAAAAAGCTTTATAGCTGTAATTCTGATCTAGTTTCGAAAATCTTCGAGTTATCCATGTCTGACTCGTGGACACATGAAAAGCGTCGCCGGGGCTGGGCACCATGATTAGAGTACTCGAATCTGAATTGAGCATTAATTCTAATGATTCGAGTCGAGTATTAAAACGCGATTTTTTTCGAGTACTGAAAATATACGCTCAACGCCGTTGAAAGTTAATTTGTCAACGAGGATTGTAGTTTCCACTGTGAAAGCCTTGAAACCTTGATTGGCCGTATCGCATCATACGATACACATAGTATACAATGCCACTAACGTTAACCTGAAATAACATATTTCTGAAGTCATGATCAGCCCACAACATGTCACAAAGCGCAATGAAATCGGTATGGTCGAAAAATACCCAAATATATCTTCAATGTGATGGAGACAGGCATTATATTCTTTGTGGACGCTTAAAAGATACAAATTTCAACATGGACATATCTTACATACTGTTATTAGGCCCATACGCCATAATGAGTGATACTCAAACACTCGATTCGAATCATAATGCGTGATTCAGGATCGAAACACTCAGGCACTCGATGTTGCCCAGCCCTAGTCGCTGGTACAGAGGTGGGCGCCACTATTTCAATAGATTACGGGGAAGATAAGGCAGTGGTAGTGGTGACGATAAGCGCCTACTAATCGAGCGGCTGGGTGCGATTCCCTTCCGAGGTTTATCTGGGCTCTTTTTCCGCCGCCCAGAAAAGACCCGACGAAAGAAAGCACTCACGGGAAATCGAAACAACCAGAAAGGGTATGTGCCCTGTTCAGATAAAAAATATAACTCGACGGTTATTATTACGAGATTGGAAATTTAATTTCGCATCAGTCAGTCCATGCGATTCGGGAGTTGAATCCTTCTCGACTTTCATGGCGTATATATAGGCCTATGTGCAGTAGGCCTACTATACAATCGGCTTCATACATGGATGTGCGACGTGCGTGATGTGGGGGCAAATATCGTCGTGGTGGAATCAAAGTAGCTCATACATGTCCATTTTTTCAAATTGATAGAAAATCAAGTTTTAGTAAAATGTTGATATTGAAATTTTCATATTTCATGATTGAACTCAGTATCATTTTACTAACAATTTCTTCATTTCAAAACACCACAAGACTGCGATACAATGAAAAGATGGGACGGTGTTAAAACCTTTAGATTGGCCTTTTAAAGCAGACACCCACTTGGGCCTAGGCGATGTAAAGAGGAGGAATGACGCTCACTGAATGAAAAGTAAAAGAAGATAATTTATAAAAGGACAATAAGCGACAAAAAGAGGTGGCATATGGGACGAAGGAATAGATCGATAGGTTAGGTCGTGGTCCAGTGAGCTTGAGGGTTGACGAGTAGGCCCTATTCATTCACTAGAAATTGCTTGGAAGTAATTCGGTCATTTCTTGGCCGTGTTTATGTTGGCCAGAGTCACATTGTTTCAAAGTAAATCAAGGCCAAGATGTGGCCGAACGAAAACGGAAACTTTACATAAAGTTAATTTAATCAAAATGTGTAAAATTGACATAAGCTGGCCTACTATGCGACACAGCGACGATATACTTTCATTTCGCGTCTTCAGTTCTAATATTGAAGATGAACTGGATTAAGCTTTACATCCAAATATTGCATTCATATTATACGTTTTAAAACTGTTGACTGGGTGAACGCGATTCTCAGCGCTTGTCAGTCATGGGGTAATCGTGATTTGTAATCGTAATCGATTACAGCATTTCCAGGTAATCGCATTCGATGGTATTGCATATATTAGGCTAATTTCCATAGGCATACAATTACTCAACTTTTTAGTTTTACAAGGAGTATTGGCTATGGCATAAACTGAAAAAGGAATAGCTAGTGCGATGCCTATCATATTAGCAGTGGGAATATCGAATTCAACCTCACTGCTCATGATTACGTCGTAAGCCAGGGCGGGCAACTTCTACAGTCGACGGGCCGGATATAGGAAAATTAAGTACTTAGCGGGCCGGATTGCTGAATCGATACATTATTCGCCCATTCATCCATATATACAAGGAATAAATCGTATTTAATGAACGTATTTTAACGACAGTAATGTCACTCTAAAGCCATTTCTCGCCGATAATGACGATGATACAATGTGGATTCGAGAACAGCATTGTCATACAGGCGCCGCTATGTCTGCTTCTCTCTGGTCATAGTGTCGGATATGGTGTGAACACGATCAAATCTCACGGCTCAGTGAAATTGGTCTACGTCACACTTTCCATTTGGTCAAAGGAAATTTGACGGCAGTTTTTGCTTGCCGACTTGCCGAGCATTAAATTTGATAAAACGGGTATCAATCGAAAGCTACCGCGTTACTAATTGCAAAAATATAAATTCTATTCTGCTCATGGTCCTGGAACCCCCCAAAATCAACCTCGAATGTTGCCTTGTAACGGAGTTCGGTATTGTGACGCAGCCATGCCGTCTGAGCAGCTCAGGAGCAAGCGCGCACGAGAATAAGAATGTGAGTGCTCAATCGGTTGCGCAACAGGGGCCAATACGCTTGCGGTTTATACTCTGTTTCTCACCTGCTCCCAGACGGCATGGTTGCGTCACAATACCAACTCCGTTACAATGCAGCATTCGAAGCCGATTTTGGGGGGTTCCAGGAACATGAGCACAATAGAATTTATATTTTTGCAACTAGTAACGCGGTAGCTTTCGATTGATACCCGTTTTGTCAAATTTAATAATCGGCAAGCCGGTCAAAAATTACCGTCAAATTGCGTTTGACGAAAGGGAAAGTCAGACGTAGACCAATTTCACTGAGCCGTGAGATTTGCTTGTGCACACACCAGTAGGACACCATGCTCTGATCAATCAACACACGGTGCAATCCCTAATTATTATTTCAAGGCATTCGATAAGCCCGCCCCAAATTTACCAAGATATCAATTCATAAGGGCTGAGTAGGTGATGAGATATCGTCGTTGTTCATCTGTGTGGCCCATTTTATCTCGATATTGAATTCATGCGGACCGCGGCATCTATGAGTCGGCGAACCCTGACATAAGCGGTGTCTTGACAAAAGCCTAAAAGTGTGCCGTGCTACAAGTCGGCGGTTACGGAATTAAAATTAGAAATATTGGTCTGGTGTAAATGACCATTGTAGTCTACAAACACCATGATTACCACAAACATATTAGGGTTGAGTACATCGTAAATGCCGATAATGCAAGTCTTCTCGCTTCGACGAACTTACGCGCAATCTCCACTCGCACGCTGCGCAATGTGCGCAACTGCGCATACATGTATAAAATAACATACAGTCATTAAAATTTGACGTCGTAAGCAAGTAGCGGGGAATCTCAGCAAACTGTAGCCGCGGACCACATTATCATATAAGACGGAAAACTGTCCGCGGGCCGGACAAAATCCCTTCGCGGGCCGGATNNGTATNNNNGACAGGGCCGTATGTTGCCCCGCCCCTGTCGTAAGCTATAGGGCTGGGCAAACTAAAGTGCCCGCAATAACGCTTTGTGCGGTGCGGCCCGCGAGAGCCTCCAGAAACGTAAAATGTATACTAAAAATCAAATCACTATGGGTAGCCTACTTCATTCAACGTTTTCTTAATCTATTTCAACATGATAATGACAAGACTGTGTGATTATCTCATACTACTATCTCTCTCTCCAGTAGTTTCCCTAAACGCATGAGCGATCTCGTCTTCCTGTTGTTGCATCGAATAGCCTAATCCCTATTGCTCCGACAACTCACAAGACGTGGGTGCTAATATATANAATACATGCACGCACGTCGCACAATCACAACAACAGGAAGACGAGATCGCTCATGCGTTTAGGGAAACTACTGGAGAGAGAGATAGTAGTATGAGATAATCACACAAAGACAAGTTATATTCTTATCATAGTATTTTTTATTTCATTATGGCACGATAGCCTGACCTCGAGGCCCATGCATTTTGACAAGTTAACATCACAGAAAGTGAAACGTAAATGCCCTAATTCGGACCACCAGCGTGATTTTAGACTGGCAACACGAATATATACTTTTAGTGTTGTAGGCCTACTTGGAGAAACCGATTTGCGAGTGTGTAAGATATCTTTAGAACTCAAATACTCTTCAAAAACTACCATATCGCAGGTACGGCCAGATTTCCTGATCAGGCAAAAAAAATGATTCCAATAACGGATCCAGACATAATCTCTAGGTGATACTGAGGTTTGCTCGGTGGATTGGCAAAAATGTCTGTGTCAAATTTATTATTGCTGTTGTTTTCTTATCGCCATGATAAGTTTCCCTACTTACAAGTTTCGTTGCTTTGGGCCTGCCGTTTCTGCGGCATAAAATATCTCCAGTTTTGCAGTGGCGTCAAGAAATCTTTTCCAATCTAGTGTACAGGTGAAGCAATAATCATTTGTAATGCAATATGGCTTAATATGGAAGTTGCAGCTGGATTTGCCGCATTCACAAGGCAAACAAAATGATCTACATATCGCATTGAAGCTCTCATCTCCTTGCCTCTCGCACTCGGATAATATGCATAGTCTTTCATCAATCGATCCAACGAGTATCAATCCAATCCGGCACGAATGGGCAAAGTGGGCATTGGGAGAGGTTTTAGCCCACCCCGGTGTTAAATATTTACCTCGACATACTGACGCAACCAGCTATTGAGGGGAGTACAACATATCGCACCAAGTCGATGTGAACGATACCAAACATAGAGTGTTTATCCTCAATGTAATTCTAGTGCTTGGTTTTGCCGATGCAATAGAGTTCGGAACAATGCCGATTCTCATCAATGACGTGAATTCAACTTTCTTAGACGGGAAAAAAGTTATATATATTAGCATTTCAGCAACCAGTAAACCTACAATGATAGTTATCGGTTAGTTCTGATTTTATATTATGCGGGTTCTATCGCTATATCCATACTATACTATATAAAAGTACTAGGGTTGATTACAAACCCTTCTCTTTTATTACATCAGGTGCCGTAAATGATGCCAGAAATTTTCAAATCCTCTTTTAACAATACTTCCAGGTTCCGCACATCTATGTTGACGCTCAATCACAGTCTCTATTAATTTTTTAGACTGTGCCGTACATTTATGTATTCTATCGATGCCTAGATGACTAGCAGCCAATGTTCCCTCTAAGTACAGGGTATTTTTCAAAAATTTATGCAACTTTTTCATAAATTTTTCGCACTGCGCGCGATTTCAAGTCGCCAAATATCTTGATTATTGGGTACTCGTCCCCCAATAAAAAATACGATAGATTTATAGAAATGGGCTTATCGGCGTTGGCCATTACCGCGCCACGACGCACCAAGATATATAAAGTTTTAGGCCATGTAACATGCGACTCCAAGAAGTGTGCCAGAACGATCGGCTGCGAGAAAACCTTGGCCGTAAAGGACTGCCCCATGCGGACCGAAAACTTCGTTATATGTACAAAATACATATAGGTTTAATCGTCCATAAAGGCGCCGACTGTTCCTGTCTTGGCAATCGGAACCTCACAAGACAAATACCATCCCGCAGGAAAAAATTATATGCCAGTAAAGAAATATCAATCCGAAATCGTGTGATCTTTCAGTTTAGTACGTTTGGGCGATTCTATATTTTTTGATATAACAGACAGGAGGTCACGAAATAACATCATGTAACGAAGTNATACCAACGGGTCCACCCGCCCGAAGATGTCCAATTATTATTTACGTGCTCTGCAGTTTCAAAGACACCTCACTCAGCTCTACCGGTAAATCTGATTATACGTGAGCAGAGAGGACAAGGAATTGATAGCAAAAAATATGCATTTCCCGATCTTATATTGACCGATTNTATNATGAATTATCGAAAATTTTNGCGCTGGCTCATTAAACAGTACAACNATAATTTCGTGGCAAAAGCGAACAATGTAATGGGGGGTGGGGCAGNTTATCACCCTATGGGAGCCNAAGACTCACGTTTTTTGGGGGAGGGGGGGCTAACGAGTTGCTGTTTCGTTCCTGCCAACGGGTATATACACCGGTGAGATGTTAAATTATTATGGAGGGGTCCTACCTTTTCAAACACACCTCCCTCAGCTCTACCGGTAAATCAGATTACGTGAGCAGAGAGAGGATAAAAATTGATAGCAATATATACGCAATTCCAGATCATATTGACCGATTCAGCCATGAATTAGAAATATTTCTCGCGCCTCGCGCGTTTAGGCGAGAAAAGGTGACTCAGTAAACGTAGACCCAATGAAGCAGATAAGTAGCGGGGGAACAGCGTATAGCCTGAGGGGGGTCTGGGGGGCGAAGCCCCCCATAAGTTCGGCTTATCACCATATGGGGGGCCTGGTTGCGCACTGTTGTCCAAGGGCCTGCGCAGTGAGTTGGCATGTTTGCGCAGACTCGCGAAAAATTAAAGGGAACATTGCTAGCAGCTAGTCAGAGATGGTCAAAGTAGTCACCGCCGCTACTCAAGTAGAAGTAGAAGTAACGCCGGTATTTCTACTCAAGTAGAAGTAGAAGTGGTTGTTCACAAGTAAGTAAGTAGGTATTCTACGATTATTTTTGCCTACAAAACTGAAAACTGTCAAGTAGAAGTAGAAGTAGTCTAAAATCATAACTACTTAAAAAGTAGTGTGAGTAGGCAAAATCTACTTCAAGTACTTCAAAAAGTAGAATTACTTCGTTACTGACCACCTCTGCAGCTAGTTGCTACTTCGATAAATGTGCATCGTTGAAAGTTATGTTACATCTTATTATGCAGTACTGACTCACTTTGCTCACGAAATCAACTAAAACTATTAAGCGGGTAACAAGTTTATTGTAAGCAGCACTTGAGCGAACTGACCAAAAGCACAATCAATGGCTTTATATATAAAGCGACATGAAAATAAGAGAAAGCACTGTACGCTTCGATAATCGCAGTGGTGGTGCCGCATGGTGTCGCCACAACGAAACCAATTNGTGCAAATCCGTGAAATATTACCCCAGGAAGGTCGATTGCAGCACTCCACCACAGTCGACCAGAGATGAGCATGGATTAGGATTAGGTTTTGAAAAAACAGGATTTGTGAAATTTTGTCGGATTTGGATTGGATTTGGATTAGACATTTTTTTCAGAACAGATTAGAATTTGGATTGGATTTACCTATTTTCTGGGAGATTGAAATGTCGTGTGGCGAATGGCGACAAACTTTATTCAGATCAGTTATTAATGTACTTATGGTTACTAAGTTATCTTGAATCAAGTGAACCGTTGGTTGTGAAAGAAAATTTTCGAATCCCTCCATTGCATAAATTAGTATTTTTTCTGAATTTCCAGTTGGAATCGGATAAGGATTGGACATGGATTTGAATATGAAAAAGTCAAGTTACATTTTGGCATCCTCTGTTGGGGGGCTGCCAGTAAAACTGCACTCAAGCCACTGCAGAAACTACAGCATAAAGCACTCCGAATCATAGCTAGGGCCCCAAAGGGGCCTGGCTGCCCATCCAATAGGTCGCTGCTGAAGAGATTCGGCGTCCTAAACATAGAAGATATGCGGAAACTAGAAATCGCCAAGTTTATGTATCAGTTTCACTGCGGTCGTTGCCCCGAATATTTCAATGACTTCTTTACCTCTGAATCAAAAGCGCACAAGTACAACACACGCGCGTCCACGTCGTCCAAGTATCATATGATCGACAGAAAAGATCATCGCTCCATCAAATATGCCGGACCTGATGTGTGGAACTGTGTCCCGCCGGCCATCCGACAGTCGACGAGCATGTCCACATTCAAGTCGAAATACAAGCAATTACTACTAAATAAATACAGTCCATCCTCAAGATTACCGGACCACGACTGAACTATCGATCTCGCTTCCCATGACATGCCGCCCTATTTCTTGTCGCATTCTTTTTCTATACTACCTTCTTTACTTTCATTCAGTGTGCATGCCTCCTCTTTACATCGCCTAGGCCAAGGTGGGTGTCAGATTCCATAGACTACTCCTTGTCGCTTCGACATCTTCCTGTCTTTTCATTGTATCGCATTTTTGTGGTGTATTGAACTGATAAAATTGCTAATAAACCAATGATGAAGGATTTGGATTTGAAGGTTCGGATTTGGATTGGATTAGGACATAAAAATTTCAAATCCGCTCATCTCTGCGGTCGACATAACGCGATTCCGTACCTCCGCTCAAGCATATCCAGCGACGGACTGATTTCGCCGCGAACCTATCATATAGCGTTAAGGGCGTGGCAGCTTCCAAGAGAGAGAGAGAGAGAGAGACTTTATTTTTCATCCAACCAAAATACATAACACACTGCAGTGATGGTGGTACAGAAAATATTCTTGCACAGTATTCGGTATTAGATAGGAATGATCGATAAGACCGTGAAGGTCATCTAGTCTGATCACACCAGCATCAAACAGGTACACTTGACTCTAAGCATCATTGTATATATATCATTGGTCGCACTTGCTCCACGCGATTAGGCAGTCATACAGAGAACGAATTTTAGATAATTGTCAGCCGATGTGATGAAGGTAATATGTCCAAAGTTCGTTCTCTGCGTGACTGCCTCATCGCGTCGAACAAGTGCGACGATGAAGACATTGTGCCATCATAGTGTCCTATATGGTATCGACGCAAGCAAATCTCACGCCTCAGTGAAATTGTATCACGTCACAATATCCATTTGGCTACAGGCAATTTGACGGTCATGTTTGACCGACTTGCCGAGCATTAAATTTTGTAAAACGGATATCAATCGAAAGCTGACTCTGCACTGATTACGAAAATATAAATTTTATTCCTCTCGTGGCCCTGGGACTCCCACAATCAGCCTCGAATTTTTCATTGTTATGGAGATTGGCATTGGAACGCAACAATGCTGTCTGGCGAAACGAGAGAGTAGCTCAAGAGAAAAAGAGCCATACAGCATTGTTGCGTATCAATGCCAATCTCCAGAACAATGAAAAATTCGAGGCTGATTGTGGGAGTTCCAGGGCCACGAGAGAAATAAAATTTATATTTTCATAATCAGTGCAGAGTCAGCTTTCGATTGATATCCATTTTAGCAAATTTAATGCTCGGCAAGCCGGTCAAAATGACCGTCAAATTGCGTGTAGCCAGAGGTGGTCAGTAACGAAGTACTTCTACTTTTTCGAAGTACTCAAGTAGTTTTCCTCTACTTCTAGTACTTACTCAAGTAGATCTAATTTTCGCTACTTCTACTTCGTAATATTTTGTGATCTACTTACTTACTTTTCGCTATTTTCAGTTTGTCAAGTAGAAGTAGCTTAATCCTCCAATCAGGAAGATATCCTGAGGAATTTCGGGGCTGTTTTCAAGGAGTATCAAAATTTAATTGTCATAAAATTTGAGTAAAGCCCAGAATTTTTGTCGCGCTTCGCTCTCAGTGGATACGGAGTAACCAGTATGATTTCACGAAAGTATCGGTGAACATAATTTAGGTAGCGGGTTGGCGTGGTTCCGTTCACACCGCATTGTCGCCCTTCACCCATATGAAATATTTCATCACAATATATATGGCTCATCATAACGTTTGAAACAGATGTTTCGCGATCTAGCATTTACTTATCATATCGTAATCTAGCAGTCCATGGCGTGTCCCAATCTGGAAAAGTGTACTCTGACTTTTTTGTAGTTTTAGAGCTGTTTTAGCATACCACCATTGAAACTTTCTGGAATAAAGACATGAAATACATTTACCGCTTGGAGAATTAGTATTTATATTTCACTTTCAATTCCCTGTATCATATACTTTGAGTTCTTATTAATATCAGTTCTTTCTTTTGTCTGGATAACATACATGTTGAAGTATAACCAGTCTTCAGGATTACCGGACCACGACCTAACATCGACCTCGCCCTACGCCACATGCCACCCCATTTTGTCGCTTGAGTCTTATATTCTCTGCATTAATTTTCATTCAGTGTGCACGCCTCTTATTTACTTCACCTAGGCTAAGGTGGGTGTCTGATCTTAATGGCTACTCCAAGTTGTTTCGACACCTTGCTATCTTTTCATTGTATCGCAGTCTTGTGATGTTTTGAAACGATGAAAATATTAATAAACCTGATTGATTGATTGAAAGCAAGTGTAGTGATGCCTTTAATTTCTGGAAATGAAGCTACACAATATGGCAGTTTTACGATCCGCCATATTTTTTAATAACGTTTACTAATCGCACAAAGTGTTTAAACTTTACACCGTATCCTATACAACTTCTCTGTATTGCTCTTCGACTAAACTACGGGCCTTATAATATGGGGGAGTTCGCCAAACCGTGATATTTTCTAAAACGTGCTGTTCGATTAAACAGAGGATTAGTATCGCGTTTCCATATCAATCAGAGATGAGCGGATTTGAAATTTCTATGTCCTAATCCAATCCAAATCCGAACGTTCAAATCCAAATCCAAATCCTAATCTATACCTTTTTCTTATTCAAGTCCATGTCCAATCCTAATCCGATTCCAACTGGAAATTCAGAAAAAATACTAATTTATGCAATGGAGCGATTCGAAAATTTTCTTTCACAACCAACGATTCACTTGATTCAAGATTACTTAGTAACCGTAAGTACATTAATAACTGATCTGAATAAAGTTTGTCGCCATTCGCCACACGACATTTCAATCTTCAAGAAAATAGGTAAATCCAATCCAAATCTTAATCCGTTCTGAAAAATATGTCTAATCCAAATACAATCCAAATCCGACAAAATTTCACAAATCCTGTTTTTTCAAAACCTAATCCTAATCCATGCTCATCTCTGATATCAATACTATCGTTTTCATCACATGATGCGGATGAATGCTTGAGCTGTCGAAAATTGAATGCCTCCTGGTATGCATCAAAAATGAATCCAGCTCGGCACCTTTCTCATAGCTCAATTTGCACCTTTTTACAATCCATGCGAACGAATTACGATCGTTTTCACCACTACTTACTTACTTGAGTAGATTCGAAGTCAGTAAATTCTACTTTTACTTCAAGTAATTTTAGGATGCTTATGGAAGAAGTACTTCTACTCGTACTTGAGTAGATTTTTTTCGTCACTACTTCTACTTCTACTTGAGTAGCTTTCTTGACTACTTTGACCACCTCTGCATGTAGCCAAATGGAAATTGTGACGTGATACAATTCAGGCGTGAGATTTGCTTGTGTCGACACCATATAGGACACTATGGTGCCATGCAGCGGGTTAAGCAGCCGCGGCAGCTGGAGCGTGAAGGTCCTGTAGAAATTTGAATAAATTGCAGCTCCATTACGGTGGCGTTCTGAAGGAAATGGCTGCGGCCAAAAAGTTTTGTTCGTTTTTCCCTTCAATTTGAGACCACATCATTTTTAGAGCGCAGTGCCCCTTTAAGCTCCTGCTGTTGTTTGTGGTATTCATGGTGTTTGTCGACTGCAATGGTCCGATTTTCATTACTTTGATGCCGGAGCTGCTGACTTGAAGCACGGCCCAGTTCTAGGCTTGCTAAGACACCGCTCACGCGAATGAGATGGTGAGGAGGAGCCTAGCTAAACCTCTAACATTCAAGTAGGAATTCTGAAGTCGACCTCGGTCGGACTCGAACCCGTAACCCATTGTTGTTGCAGCTGTGGACCATACCACTACGCTATTTCGCCATAGTTAAGTTCCTGTATGTAACAGATGATTAGAGACGTGAAATCTAGGCTCCTCGCATTCAGACCTGCTTAAGCGGTGTTTCAAAATAGTCTAAAAGTGAACCGTACTGCAAGTCGGCAGATGCGCAATGATAATAAAGAATATCGGCCTGGTCTAAATGACCATTGTAGTAGAAAGAACCATGAATACCACAAACAACAACAGACGAGAAATCGCGTAGCCAATCAGCAATTCGTCTATTACCTCGAACACAAAGGGGTTATGAGGAGCTTGCGATGCGGCAATTGTTTGCTGATTATAACGGCATATCGAGCTGGATTGCTGCATTTCGCGATCAACGTTCGCAAAGACTTGGGAGTAAAGAGAATGAATTTAATATATAGTGTTTGGAATATTTAGAAAATTGAATACGAACGTGTAACATTTAAAACGTCTTCTCGGCCCACCTGAAACAGCACTATTGGGTCGCGGTCCACCGCTCGAGAGTCACTGCTACATCACAATTTTTTATCTTGCGCTTCAGTTAGGATATTGCGGTACGTTGAGCTTAACACAATGTCAACCTATTTGTTTCATTTGACCGTTCATGATTCACAATGAGCATACATTATAAAATGCAAAATGATAAGTTCACCGACAGTGTAAACAGGTACGATACAAACGAAATGCAGGTTGCAAAATTTTTTGACTTTGCAAACAATTTTGACTAATGTTTGACCTAACACTACAATTATGACAAAATTTTGACTTTTTTGGCATGTCAAAAAAAAAATCGCCCTAATTTTAAATTATGTTGCAACCTCATCTCAATCATTATGATCGTCATATTATAGAGCAGTGGTTCTTAACCCTTTCTAATGCCGCGTTTCAAAAGTGCCGTATAATCTATTATATGGATGCAGTAATCGTCCGATGTCGCATTTGATGCTTTATTAACATTAGTAACGAGAATGAATTCAGTATA
This sequence comes from Botryllus schlosseri, assembly GCA_000444245.1. Lineage (NCBI taxonomy): Eukaryota > Metazoa > Chordata > Ascidiacea > Stolidobranchia > Styelidae > Botryllus > Botryllus schlosseri. The sequence goes on from ATSW01004901.1 coordinate 13,014, forward strand.
ACTTTGAATTTCTGGCGGCTTGCTGTTGCACCATCCCTTTCCAAAGCCTATGTTGCAGCAGTTAGGTTTTGATGACGCACGCAGTCCTTCGTGATGACGTATGCCTATGAGCCCCATTCATGAGTTTTGGCACACGACTCGGATAGCGTAGCATAGTGATATGATCCACAGGTTCGAGTCCGACTGAGGTTGATTCCAGAATTTCTGCTTAAGTGTTGGATGTTTATAGGCTCCTCCTCGCCTTCTGATCCGCGTAAACGCCCTAAACGGTATATTCAAAAGCCTAGAAGTGGGCCGTGCTACAAGTCGGCAGTTACGGAACCATAATAACGAACATCGACACGGTGTAAATGGTCGAAAAACACCACGGATCCCACAAACATCAAACTGCTCGAATTATGTCATATGACATGGTTAGGAACTAATGTCGAGTAGACCTACTGTTATTCAGTATCTGGACCGAAAATCAAAAATCCTGGCTTCTTCTCTGATTTTGTGGTCGCTGCATCGAATGCACTCAAAACTCGTTGGTTTCAGCTATGCGAGGACGACTATATGGTTATAAGAATTAACCAAATCAGTGATAATGATACGGACACATGGTACTTGTTTCTTGTTTTATTCACCATCAGAAAATCATTTGAAATAGAAAAGTTAATTCGCAAACCATAAGCACATTAATAAATATATTTAAATTCCGATATACGGAGCTAAAATGTGCGATCTATAACTGCCTTGACATTTTGGGAACGAATTTAATATAACTCACACACAATTTAATCACAACTCCGAACTAATGCCGGAGTTGAATGAATGGGAATAAGCCTGACAGGTATCTGAGACAATTGGAAAAGATAATAGTTGCATAGTTATATTTCGCTCTGGGATTTTAAGATCACCGTCCAGGCATTATAAGTGCGAGATCTCGCGAAGAATGCATATCCCGCACGCTACAGCAGTGCATTAAAATTGAACTTTGGAAACAAAATAATAATGGAATAGTAGATGACAGTGCTTGACGTTTGTCAGCCATCGTGAGTCAGTCGTTTTCAGTCTGTTTGCTTGTATCCGAGCGTCCTGCAACGCCGTAATGCTCTAATATTTCGACTTTTGAAAGTCAAAACTTGAAGTTTCCATTCGAATAAGATATCGTACAAGTCAGAGACAGCGTCGATACCCAACGGTAAATGAGCTCGTCCTTGATCGACAAACCAGTTCACCGTTTTCCCGAATATATTGTTCCATGCGACATCCAAAACGTTCTCCTCGCCAAATCAAGTATGCAGTCCTGTACACATGAGATATATATATTTATTAATTTTGGCTAGTCCAATAGTAAGCACTGTATTATGGGTAATACCTTCAGTGCGATGCACTGTTTCTGATGAGCGGAGCAGTCATTGTTATGATGAAACCAAATGTACATGAAATAATAGTGTATGATTGTCTGCCTGTTGACAGGCACAAAGTCACGTTTGGGCGCATATCCTGGCATCACCTGCAAAAAGTTGCTCATGTTAAATATCCAGCGGATGACGTCATACGAATGGTGCCGAATATTTGGAGCATGATAATTCTAATGAGAAAAGAGTTAGTCTACGCCAATGGTTCTCGAACGGGGGTCCGCGGACCCCTAGGGGTCCGCGAAGCCTCTAATTTGCAAAATGGTTGATAACCGAATTTTGATTTATTTAAATTAGCGGAATCACGAGGCAGTTTGTGCTTCATTACGGATAAAACTTCATGATTCAGATCAACAGAATGGCCGTCTCAGATGAAATATTTTACTGTGAAAACTCATTTTAATTGCCGATAGCCCACAGATACGAACATATTGATGTTGAGAGGTTTTGTTGGGGGCAATGTTCCCTTTAATTTTTTACGAGTCCGCGCACACTCATCAACTCACTGCGCAGACCCTTGGACAACAGTGCGTGACTAGTAAAAAAGGTCAGCACCAATGTTCCCTCTAAGCTGCGCACGTGCGCAAATGCGCAGTGCTGACACGGTCTCTGCGGACAGAAAATCTCTAAGTTGCGCACAAAAAATCCAAAGCGATGACCTTATTTTTAGTCGTTACGCACTGTTTTCCAATGGTCTGCGCAGTGAGTTAGTGCGTGTGCGCAGTGAGTTAGTGCGTGTGCGCAGATGCATCAAAAATTAGAGGGAACATTGGTCAGCACTTCGGATTTTTGTGCGTGCGCAACGTAGATTTTCTGTGCGCAATGCAGTTCAATGGGGCAGTGGTTGCATTCGTGCCATAGGCCTGCTCTACCCAGCATGAAAATGTGGGATGGGCGAAATATTTTCAACTACTATGTATTGTAACTTATCCAATGCGGCGTAGTGAATAAAGATTACGTCATTATGACCTCACTGAGCACGGCGATCATGCTAGACTAGACATGTGTCAGTTTACCAGCTAGCGATGAATCATACCGCGTAAGCAAGCGTTGCAGAAGCAATAACTGATTAGGAAATCACTTAGAAATTCCTACCTTGTTCGATACACATTTCGCTAGCTGAAAATTGATGATGTTATCCCGTAGGCCATACTTTTCCAAAGTTCTTTCGAACTCTGACTCCGTGCTTAATAATCGTGCTGCGCAGCCACCATGTATACTACGAGAAAACTTGCCCGTACCTATAGAGTTCAAGTCTCTCTTTTTTCGACATACCCCATGTAAATGACAGCCTAAAATAAAAATGAACAAGAACTAAAATCCAGGTAGTCGATAGCGCAGCGCGGGTCATAATAATCATAATCTGCGGTAATACTATTTTCATTCACTCAAGGCACACAATGAATACGCCATAATCGGCATAATTGCTGGTTCTATTATATTTTATCTATTTTATCAGGGATATCTAGAACTCTAGAGAACTAGAGAACTAGAGTTCTAGATATCCCTGATTCTACATACAATACCAATGCTACCTGACCTTCCATTCGTCGATTCTTGACTTCGTTCAAATTAGTGCTTGATGGGCAAATGGCCGCGTAATTACTGATAATTTGGTAAAAAGCCATACTACCGAAATCTAATTATTAAAACCCGCTAGATCTGCATTAATTATGCTAGTGTTTTCGGTGTAGGCGCTAGAAGACATCAACATACGAAAGATCTAGCGGAAAGCGTTAAGATGGCAACACTAATTGGACCACCCCTGACCTAAGCTATATGCTTCCGGAAGAGGGGAATCCTAAACCACGAATCACACTAATAAACAGGGTGCGACATTTTTATTTCCCTGTAACTCCGTAGTTTCTGTCGGCCACAGTATAGTGTTAACGGGTTCAAGGTACGATGTTGGTATGAACATCGTATGACAGGGGTGTCATCTGGCCCGCGAAGAAATGCTAAGTAAGTGAACAAAGGCCTGTATTAGCCAGATCATTTCTATCAAATATGACATTTCTATTATGAAATTCTTCTAGGTAAATAATACTGCAAGAGTCAAGTGTCGAATATTCAATTGTTAATATGCCACAACACAACTTTCCGAAGTCAATGCTGCGTCTTAGCTGGTGAACCATTACTAGGAAATCAGTTGTGATATCTTCAACGACACGTTAAAAAGTACACATATACAAGTATTCAAAGACGCGAAAACGTCAATGCTGAATCGACGTATGTAATGTGAAGTATGGGTATGTCCTCGAAGAATATAATGCAAATATCTGTAGCTGAATGGTTGTATATCTATAACTATCCTTCATGGGACACGTGGCCTATTCGCAGGCCCTTGATTGCAGTGAGAAAAAAAAAACATTGTTTGTATTGTCCACTTTCGTTGGTGTGGCGAGTTGGTTCGTTGGGTGGATTAATAATTATTTGAAATGCCGTGACTGAAAATCGTTTCCGTACAAACCCGAATGGTGATTTAATAATAATGATCCAAGCTCGAAGAGAACGCATTTACTATTAAATCTCTTATATTCTTCATCATATATCGCATATGTAGGACCAACGCCACATCAGGATTATAAATATGTTAACTTCTAAAGTAGTGACCCGCAGCCGCAGGTGGAGCCAATGTTTTAGCGGTTTACAACTGTATTTAATACCATTGTTTGCAAATAAAACTGTTGCTAGAATAGAGCTCTTATGACCCGTAATATAGTATATCTTATGTGTATAGGATTGAAAATGAAGCATCCAACTGACTAACAAAGGTAACATTTGGAGGCAACAGTCTGGAATATTTGAATAACCCGGCCCACGAGCGATCAAACTAGGGTCGCATTTAAAACAAATACCTTTAAAAAAATGGTGTTTTTTTAAGTTGGATAATTATGCCATAATTGTGTGAATACTTTCCAAAAAACATGTTGTATGAGTCTACGGAAGATTACCACCCGATATAGCCGACGTATACGAAATGGGATGGTTGGAACCCTCAATATAGTCGAGTCAACATCTTGTCAAAGGAGCTATATTTACCCTATATTTTCAATTGTCAATGCCAATCCACTATGACGTCACAATTGAATATTCGTGACGTTATGGCTTAAAAATATAAAATAAAAATCATGTTTTAAATTGATTTTTGTTTTAAATGCAACCCTAGATCGAACGGTTTGAATTCGGCCCGCGCGACCCAAAGTGAGTTTGACACCCCTGCAGTATGATATTCTTGTCGTCCTGTGTACCGGTACGATACGATATTGATCTCATACTGTGGGCATTGAAAAATCGGATGTATAAATTACGATAAACTGAAAGTTACTGTGCCTGTGCCTACTAAATACACTTCCAATCTTGCGTGATTTACTGTCAAATTTCCCTCAATTTATAGCAATTGGTGAATGGGTGACGTGGCGGAACAGTACAATATGCTATATTCAATCCGGTATAGGACATAAATTCTAATACCACGTATTTTTCGCCACCTGCATTTAAACGAGTTGGGTATAGGCCATGACATCATTTCTAGTATAATGTAATATTGGTTATTCCGTGGCTCTTACGCATAGACTTAATAATGGGTATCTGTATACCGGATGCGTTTTTAGATCAAAGATTCAATGCAATTTGCGAGCTTTCGCGAAAAGATTATTATCCTGCGCTTGTGACTCCATAATTCTACTTGGTAATGTCAATGACTAAGCAGATATTACATTCAATCTGATCCCCACCATATGGTAGGTCTAATATATATGAATGCCTAACTGAACTAAACCAAAATTGTGATCGTAGGAATGGTCTCAACATCATGTATCCAAACTGCAAGAATCAATTATAAATCTCTCAATTCATACATAAGGCAGGCTCATGACTCAAAAGATATCCGTTCGAAGTGAATAACGAAAACATCATATAGGCTACGTATACCAGTTGCATATTGGCCAAACAATGTATGGGACAGTATGACTGGAAGTGGAATACTTGGTACTGTAAAACCAAAGTATCGCCTTTATTCGCCCATATAGCCTTGGCCAATTACCCGATAATTGAATCCGCCTCTCATTAATCGAGTATAATTAGTTTTATACGAGATCACAACAAAGTTTCACATTTGTGAGGTTTTTTCCTATGCTGTAACGATATCGACATGTATATTCCTTAAATATCGGCGATATCACATTTATCCCGTATTGATATAGACTGCTTCTCTCCTTATTTCATTATGTGCCATAATGTTTAGTGAATCACTAACTAAAAGCGCTTTTCTTAATATCATAGGCAAGCAAAGGACTCCAGCACAGAACGATTAGTCTCTATATACCAACATGAGATTTCGTATATAATGGGTGATGAAGCTGATATTTTATGAAATTTCAGAAAATATGGTAATACAATGTAGAGAAGTTAATAGTTAAATAACTGTTTTAGTGATTGTGTGACCATATCATTACCATATTCTCACCTTGGCAGACAGTAAAGGCCATCAACGTAACGAGAATTCTCAAAGTCATCCCCATCCTATACTGCTCTTGCGAATTGCGGAAATAAATAAACCTGTGTTTTTGATCCGGACAATGCGTCGTTCCACTGTAAGTAACCGTACGCCTGGGTTGTGGAAGCAATATATTTCCTTGGCTGCTATGCCGTCATCAGTCGGTGAATAATGAATTAAAGAAGTATAATGAGTCACTCTTCGCGTCATCTGGCAGATCCTCGTTCAGTCATTTTTTTTTTTGAATTCGGGAAAATATCAAACGATTTCCCGTCCCAAACGTTTCGATACCGTCATTATTCCTGTATAGTATATAGTTTGCCGGTTATTGTAGGATATAATATAGCGTGAGTAAATAAAGAATACATATAGATATCTAAATTCGGTTATGATATCTTGACCTTGGAATGTCTGGATACTATTTTCAGATTAATCGGAATTTATGTAATCGACCAATCAATCTATAGGTGATCTGCTGAGTTGCAACGTGTAATGCTGCGACGGCGTGACATATGGTTATATCACAAAACCCTGTTTCACAGTGAATTAAGTCCAATTGCATGGCATGAATATTTTTGACATTTCGGGAACCAGATGCCACAACTACCAAAAATAACACTTTGGAAACGTCAAAAACAGGACTATTTGAAAATGTAGATTTTCATGAAAGTTTTTGATAAAAATATCAACAAGAATTGAAAGAACTTTGTATGAAGCGACAAAACAAGTGTGTAAAGGAAAATTCCTAAATTGAGGTTCGTGAACCCTTCAGGTTTTAAATTTAGCTCAATGACGATTGGTTTTTTCCTGTTCTCGCCGCTCATGCATTTTGTTACAGCATGTAGCCGCCACGTGCAACCCATGCTGCATTTAGCATATACTATTCCATTTACCTTTTAACTTTCCATTGAAAAAATGTCTGCATGGTTCAATCCCTGATAGACTTTGTCACGTTGGACGGTAGGGATATAGTTTCATCAATTAACATACACAATGCAATAAGCCTCAGTCGCCAAGAAGCAACCCCCATCAATGCGTACCATAAGTACATACATTCAGTCCTTTCTTTGATTTTAATTTGCCGGGTGAATCTTTTTTCATATTTTATTGAATATTAAAACCACTCATGATTCTATCCATTGGTAGTGAACCAAAGGTGTTAGCAACCATTTTGAATGGTTGTTATAAGTGGTATTATGATCTGTATGAATAATCTTGCTTGCATATCGTATCGACTGTTGAGATTATAGATGTTGCAGAAGCAGTCGGTTTTGTATTGGGGGAATTCGCTCTCCAACGCCGCTGTCAATTCGGTATGTTTGATGTCGAAGAGTGGCTACTGCACGTTTCGTGACACTCGTTTGATAGGAAAGGCCAAACTAAAGCGTTTTGCGTGGTTAATTCGGGTATATAAATATGAATTCATGGCGATGCCAAAACTGCATAAAATGCCAAAAATAAGCTATTTATTGTTACGGTTACTACGATCGCTGCTTATCCAGTGTCAAATTTGCCGCAATCGCAATCTACAGTCGCTCAGTGCATCTGCCGAGGTATAAACTCCATAAGCCGTTCTCGGCCTTACTTCCGCTATTATTAGAATTGCGCGGCATATAAAGTTGCGTCAAGCATCTGTAGTACTAAATAGTCGTGACTGAGGTGAATCGTTGCGATATAATTTTCAACCTGAGCATTTGACAAATATAGGCTACGTGGTATTACGTAAAAAGATGTCTGATTCGAAATCGAACATACCATATCATCAGCACTGACTTCCCCCGGAAGTCAGACATCCCTGTTAAGTTGAGATAAAATTTGTATTATTTTTGTACGGTATGATCATAACGGGAAGCCCGTACAAAAACAGACAAATTTTCAGTATTAACGAGAGATACAAGGTGTCAAAGATAGGTAATATCTATTTTTGGCTGCGTTGCATATATTTTCGCTCTCAAACTGCTTTAGATCAGTGCTCATATGACGTCACAAACGTCATTCGTTACGAACATACTGCGTGATCGGCGATTCAAGACTGCCAGAAGCGCATTGCACCTATAAGCTGACATGGTACGAGGGGAATTGTAAAACTACGATATTATTTGTTTACATTTATGAATAAGTTAAGACTGCATGTCTCTTCGTCTTGCGATTACCTACAACGGTAACTTTCGACGTAGCGAAAACCCACTTTTCCGTCAATATGAACATTAAATATGTTTCAAGATAGTGTAGGAATCGCACCGATTTTCGATTTTGCGAATTCTGTATCAAAAAAAGAATTTCTCACCGGGTACTGAAACTTAATATGCGATATTCGATACGAATAATATTCATACGAAACCGTGATACCGGCATCGGTGAATTTCGGTTGTAAGTGAACTAGGCGCTATACTTCTTTATTCGGCACTTGCATAGACGGCGGGGAGTTTACAGCCTGATGCGTTTATTCGGCTAGTCTTCCAATGTGATTGGTGTGAATTTTCTAGGAATCAACTTATGCTGTCAAATTTAATTTCTGGATTGTATATAGGAAACGTAGCATTTTGTTGGTAGCAAATATGTGTATACTGTATGTAAAAAATTTACACGCGAATATATGACACCGCGTATCTACGGCAGGGCATAATTGTATGGGGGAATGCTTGTACTTCAAATTCGTACCCTGCAAAACAGAGCCATGCGTTTGTGTGTGTAAGTTAGTTTTAATTTGTTTTTATTGAACGATTTTGGCGCTTATCGCTGATACGGTCATTTGCGTCCGATCATGAATATTGTAATGTTCGTATGTCTTTACTTTCGGTACGCTTTACGGACGACTTCCAGTCACGAATTCATTCACATCTTCCACTCTCTCTCCCACGCGTCCTCATCAGAGTCTGTTGCAGCCAATTTTGTAAGCTCGACTCAACTTGATTCATCTGGGCTTTTCGTACGACACCGCATATACAGTGAGGTCAGCGATGAGGAGCCCAGATAAACCTCCAACACATAGAAGTAGGTCCGAACCGGGGATTCGAACCACTGCCATTGGTGTCGTGACGCTGGTGCTTAACCAACTGTGCCACTCGCAGAGTTTTTAAGTAAATGTATGCAGTAGCTAAAATTAGTTTCTCAATGTTGTCATGAATTCATCAACTGCTATATTACGAACAGGTGTTGTACGCAGTAAGCCGTTGCGCTGAGATGAGTAGGCGACTGGGCTGGTACGAATTAACTGCATATATTTCGTCATTACAGCTCGCTTGAATAATTGCTAAAGCGTATATGCAAATGTTTTTCACGCACACCTCCCATACCGTACAATTGCACCCGGATTCACTTTCTAAATTCGCGATCAGAACATCCGCCATCTGCATATAAGGATATTATGAAGTCAATAAAATTGTGATTAGTCACGACGCCTCATAAAGAAACCGCAGACGTGTTCAAAAGTCGGGAAATTTAAGCCATGCGGAGGAAACTTTAGCCTTGTCATAGCAATGTGTGCTCTGCATCATTCGGATATTATGTGGATCCATTAATACAGGATGTAAAGAAGTTTTGATAGAAGTTTCACTCGCGGTTTGAGTAGCGACTGATTAGATCCATATGATGTATGAACAAGATTTGTCACTCCGGATTGAAAACCCTTGCTTCATGCGGCCTTTGCTGGATCTATGAAGGCCTGGCATCGTAGGCCACATTTTACATATATCCGAAAATGGCATGGAATCAATTCGTAGGGCACTTTTCTAGTTTCAAAATCCTTATCTGAATATATATGTTATCGAGTATGCGAAAATTCGTCAATACAGCAACGTATAATTTGCAGTTTGGCGATTGGAATCTTTAAACGGAATTTTATCGAAATCTAATTTGGGAGTATACAGTACACAGTGTCCGTCTAATTCTAAGTAGCAGCTGACGCAACCCTATCCATGGGATTGCAGTAAAATCACACTATCAGCCCACATCCTAATAAATAATCGTGATATTTGCTGGCGCGGTAACCCGGCCAGAACACCGAAGCCTTTTATAAATATAATATATAATAATATATTACACACAATATGACTGACATCATTGTTACATAAATAAATCGTGCTGACCGTCTCAGATTCTGGATTGAATATATTATCACCATAGGTTTAAGATAAGGAATTCGAGAATTCGAACAGTCACGCACGTCAATGCCACATTCAACAAACCACGAGTAGCTCTTTCAAGATATCCGGTACAGCCACGAGAGGATTATCATTCATTCTTATTTTATTTAGCCTGACATCAGTGACGGTTCAATGAACCAGGGCCTATTATTTTTTCCTACGTGAAGCACCAGATTAGGATTTCCATTCGTCCAACTCACATCAAAATACAAAGCCTAACACTCTCACCAACTTTGCTAAAAATCTTTAGACACTGTTTATAGCACTTTTGTTTTGTGAATTCGACAATCGAAAGTGCGACTATGTTCTAACCCCGTTAACACCTAACCCTAGAAAATAGTGTAGAGTGAATTCAAGTGCGTTTCCAAAACACTTGATTTCTTTTAGAAACATACAAGGGGTACTATAATTGCCAATTTGCGGCATTATCTGGATTTCGAGGCTGTATTCGATACTTTCTTCAAGATCACATGCTCTAAAACAGCATATTCGAGTTGGGTATTGTTAATGGTTGTAACACTGTAACAGTGTCCCCGTATTTGATGTCCATATGCGTTATGATGTGATGATTATGGAAAGAGTGAAGATGCTCGCGACTGTTGTGCTTCCGATATTGATTTCTCTTTTGATCAGAACTGTCGACGAAGGTATGTTTGTCATTATGATTGACAAGATGTAACGTTACACTAATATAGAGCCAACGAAAACTTTTCCGTGATCGATCAGCTTCCGAAGCATTAAAGGTTACTAATACTCTCAATAATTACGTCATTATATATGAGTGAAGCACATATTTCCACTCGGTTCCCGAGTGTCATAGTTCGAGGCATTCGAAATAGCGAATATCATAATAGCGAGGAATTCAAAATGTCGAGTTATGGGAAATCGCTAGTTATTAAAAAGCTTAAATCTCTAAACTATATCGAGTTTGCAGTTCGCTTGCATGGGATAGTGCTCGGGGTAAGTTGATATTGTCAGTTGTGGTTGAAGTTACGGGAAACGTCAGGTTAACGTTGAAGATATCATAAACTATGGTTAGGGTTTAGTTTGTGTCACGGTTAGGGTTAGTTTGGGTTAGGATGTGGGGTACGGTTGTTCAAAAATAACTTTTTCTCCCGGATTCCGGGGATTGACTGATTAAATTGTTAGGTTGCCTAAAATAGGCTGCATACCAAATTTGGCTCAATACCAACGAGTAGAAGTCGCGGCAGAGCCAATTGAAAGTTTTGAATTTTTTTTTTTAATTTAAAAAAAAAATTCAAATTTCATTGACGACCCTGTGAAATTGTTAAGTTGTCCCAGGCAAAACAAATTGACGCAATTCCAACCCTTAGAAGCGAAGTTATTGGATTTTTTCATCAATAATTCTGGGATCAATGCTATTTTTGCAGATCCAAAACTTCCAACTGCAATATCTTCGCTTCTACCAGTCGGAAGTGAGCAAAAATTGTTCTGCATCGTTCTTTTATAGCAACTTAACAATTTCATGAAATATGAAAAAAATATATATTATTTTTACCAACTTTAAAAATTTCAATTGGCTCTGCCGCGATTTGTACTGGTTGGAATTGAGCCAAATTTGGTGTCCAGCGTGTTTTATTAGGCAACCTCACAATTTAATCATTGAATCCCCGGAATCCAAAAAAGGTATTTTTGAACAACCCCAATGTGGGGTTATAGGTGCAAGTTCAGTTAAGCTTGAATTAGAATTTGGTGTAAGGATAGCGTCAACTTGGATTATTGCGAATGCCTCACTGTTTTAATTATTGTGAGCCGAAAGTATATATGCGATCAATTATAGCTACATCAATTAATTCAGTCAACCAGACTTGCAGGACATCTGTCAAGTAATTTCTGAGCATATGCTGTGCATATGAATTTATAAGTTCCGTAAAGTACGTGCTGTCAATTTTTTAAATATGTGAATAATGCTACGCTCGCCGGTCGGGTTATGTGTGGGTGATATAAGAGTTATTTGAAAGGAGGACATTTTGATACTGAAGCCTGGTGTTCTTCGAAATTATTCACCAGCTTTACACCGACAGGCCACACTGATAGTTATTATAGGCCTAGTTGATTGTCGCATGTCATTCAGGATTTACGAACGGAAATCCTCCAAAGTGTTAAATTAGCCGAGATATCGGTATTGCTAACTGTTAGTGCATAAAGCTCTAAGATAGTGTTTATTCTAAAGTTAACACCGAGGAGCATGGACATAATGATGATGATAACTATGACGATCCAGATAAAGATGCAACGAAATCACATCCAGGTATGCTGTAGCAATATAAACGTGCAGAGGAATAAATTGTCCCCCGATTGCTATCGAGGGCGACTTCAAGCATTTGACGTGGGAAAATATTTAAAGATAAGTTCACGGATTGCGGAGGTCAGTTAACTGAATTGGAAGCTCTGGTGAGAACGCCAGATTATCCAACAGAATCAACTCAACACAGCGTCTATCCGAGTAATGCATATTGCGAATGGTCGTTCAAAGGAAATGAGATGACTCTCGTTCAAGTAAGCATTCAATTACTAGTCTTGACTCTTGAGTGAATACGCAATTCTACTTTGGTTGCGAAGGCTGTATTTGCATAATACGCACCCAGATCCACACGGTAATACATTTTGATCGAAATTACGTAGCTAGACCAGTGGTTCTTAACATTTACGAACCTGAAACCCTTACGCTAATCAACAAGTATTCGCGGAAGCCCAAATTTTCGCTGCGTCATGAACACAAAAATCTACCTCTATACCTTACCTACACGTACACATATATGACGAACATAGATTAGTGGTTCACTATTGTGTATCAACAGAGTGTTAAACGAACAATACTATTAAGATACAATTTTCACACAAAATGAAAACATAATGAATGAATAATCAGTGTGACTTGTACGGTGCTGTTACCAGTCAGACACCTGTTCATAAATGCGAGGCTCCACAAAGTGTCGTCGTATTGGTCGAAACGCAGCAGCGTCATATCATACCAATTGAGCTTAATATTATTGGAGATAAAATTGCCATTTCTGAAGAACGGGGTTTCTATACCTAGAACCCCCCGGTACCACCATAACAGTTACAATTCGACCACTGATCGGGCCTGTTTATCTGGTACCAGTGATGGCCAAATCATATGTATGAGTTTAGCGCGTGTCTTGAGCTTGACCTCCAGGGAACCCTGAGACTGGCTCACGGAACCTTAGATGTTACATGGAGCACGGATTAAGAACCAGCGTGCTGAACGCTTAAGGTCAAAACTCGTTTACAGCCTTCCAAACCATGCTCCTTATTTATTTCTAATTTTCTTCAATAGCTAGTTGGTAGGCTTACCATACGTCCTCATTTAAGAGGATTTGTCCTCTTTTTTGACTTTTTTGAAAGTGTCCTCGGAGGACGCCCTTTTGTCCTCTTTTTTGAGATTTTGTCCTCTTTTTTGAAAAGTTAGGTCAGATTGAGAGCAAATTGCGAGTGATACGCCGCAAATTAGCACAGAAGTGAAGCTCCGGCGGGTATTTCGGAGTGAAAAACGGTGAATTTAGCTCTGAGCGAAAAGATGACCTTTTTTTTAGTCATCCGATCATAAAGTGGGAAAAATTCACCGGTTTTTGAGAATTCTTGACCGGCATTGCAAGTCTGAAATTTCTGAATAACTGAGACT
>ATSW01004902.1:0-18593 GCA_000444245.1 Botryllus schlosseri
CAGCATGCATGATGGACCGAATTTTCAGTTTCTCCTGAGCGCGATATAGTTCAACGACTTTGCGTGTGTCTGAGATTTCTGGATTTTACGCCGACGATAGTCTTATTAGGATTGATAGCGGCAAACTGTCGTTTTCGCTGCCTTATTACGCGGTTGAAGTCGCGGTATGTAGGCCTGCTTCCAAAGTAGCTGCTCCTTGGATAGTTTTTCCGCGTACTGGATCCCAATGCGGATACAAAACATGATAAAAACGCCCAGATCTAATCCATCCAAGCCTTTTTAATCAATTTCCACTAACGTCTTTGAAACTACAACGATGTTTGGTAGATATTCCTTGGAGGTATTCTAAGAATGTGTGCATTTCCCGAAACACGCTCTGATGGTTAATAAAGCGGCTTGCTGGAATGTTATGATTTCGAACATAGCGGCCGATATTTTGGACTCTAGTCTGGAGTTACCAAACTGGTAATTAACTGTATTTCAGACCTTGCCTCTTATATTAATTCTTATGTGACCTATTATACAGAGGCTTTGTGTTATAATGAGTAACATTCCTACACAGCCAGTCGTTCACTTCTGCAGACTATTTCTGTGATATATAAATATAATTCCTTATGCTTTTGGGTACAGCACAAATCATAACTCTGGCTCAAGAATCGAATTACAAGTAGCCTATGTATTATTGAATTTAGTTGCAATCCAATTTAGACAGATGTTCACTTCTGCAAACTATTTCTGTGAATCTAGTTGAATATAATTTTGTGTGCAGTACAAATCATGAGTCTGGTCCAAGAATTGAATTACGACTTTGTATTAATGAATTGCCTGTCACAGCAAAATAGCCAGTTGTTCACTTCTGCAGATTATTTCTGTGAATAGAGTTGCTGCGTGACCTAAGAAATGAATTACTACCATGGATTTTGATTAATATTAACAAATATTGACATGGTTCTCGTGAGATCAATTTTGAAACGATTGAGAGTAAGTTTTATTTGCTGTGTGTCTGTGTTCTGGAGCGTTTGATTATTCTATTAGATGAAATTCTCTACGGCAGACTTTAAAGGCTTGTTTTGTCAGCGATGTATTATAAATACAAACCATGGGCTCTAGTGTGGATTAGTGGTACATTTAGATGGTGGTTGAATAAACTCAGCGTTCACCACTTGAATACTAAATTCACTGGTTTCAAGCTTCCAATGTGGGTGGTTTTGCCAGTTGCTAATTCGGATTCGATTTTAGAACCATCAATACGCTGCAACCTTGTCAAAGCTGTTTGGTGAACCAATGGAAAAACAAATGCTCATGGTGTATTGAGTCGAACAGATGCGTGTCAATCAATACCACCGCCGAATGTTTGGACTCGGAAGAGGTAGGTTTTGTTGGTCTGCGGGGGCGTGTTCTGCGATGTAGGCTAGTTCTAAATTTTGATAGTTCACATTGGTGTTTTTCGAAGGATGACAAATAGTTCAATCTGGAACCTGATCGATTCTGAATTTTTCAGCCAATTCCGATAAAACTGATAACTAGAGCATATAAACATTTCACAAATTAGACTAGAATTAGAATGAGAAGTAGAGCAAAGAAAGATGTGACAAATTAGATTAGAATTAGATTGCCGGCATATCGCTCTAATTTGTTTAATTAGACAGCAAGTTGTCCAAGACTGGCGGGAATTGAGCCAAACTTGTTGTACAGCGGTGTTTTTATGCCGACCTAACAATTTTATCAAATTGCCATTAGAATTTGCAGAAAAAACTTTATGGACAATCCTGATTATTCAAAATTTCATGCTGGTGACGTCATATTTTGTAATACGATTTTTCATTACAATGGCCTTTTCAATTCTCTACTACTGACGAAGTGACGATTACCCCTGACGAGTGTCAGATGAAAATATCTGGGTTCATTTCAATATGAATATACTATTCAATTGCATATCGAAGTTCGATATTCAAGAAGCCCTTCAACCCTATTGAACATGTTGTGACATTGAATTTTCAGCAATGTCCGATGATCACCTCCAGCCACCGTTCTCAAATCCTACCCATCGGGGATCGTAGAGAGATTGTGCTGAACGTGACGAATCTACCGTCGGAGGCCGCGGACGAAATGACCTGTAAAGTCATGATCGAAAACGACAAGTCTTTTCGCGTCAAGGCTGAATTGTAAGCTGCATTTGTTCTTGGACCTATTGAGTATTACAAAATATTGATGCTTGTGTACCTGCACTGGTCTAAAACCAGGGTTGTAACGACTCGAGTCATGACTCGACTTGAGTCAGACTCGAGTCGTAATTTTTCGTTGACTCGACTTGACTCGAGTCAAAATTATAAAACTCAAATTGAGTTGTGACTCGGTTACCTTACAACCTTGTCAAAACATCAAAAGCAAAAGCAGGTTTCCAACCTTTTTTCCACCGTGGCCCCCTTTGAGAATTTTGAAATTAGAAACATAATTTTAATTATAACACTGGCATGGATCAGGTTGGGAACCCCCGATCAAAACCGCTAAAATATCCGTTTTCATCATATTTGTCCTACATTGTGTTCCACAGAGATGCAATCTCGCTTTTCCAATTTCAGGACTCCCGGATCACGATCCCAGATCAGATGCGCGAGCCGTGTGTACGATTACAGCCAGGTGAATATCGCTAGATTATTATTTCCAGAGTTGTAATGACTCAACACGAGTCACGATTTTTGGTGACTCGACTTTGACTCGAGTCATATTTTCAATTTCGAAAAATGACTCGACTTGTGTATTGACTTGACCAGGTCATTTAAATCGAGACTAGGATGGCCAAGACAGACATTCCGTTGTAACTTCAACATTATTGTTATTTCGTCCATCAATACATTGTACAGGTGTTTGTAAAATTGGGGTTATTTCAATATGAATATAATATTCAAGTGTATATTGAAGTCCCATACCTTGAAGAATACCAATATTGAAGCTAAACTTATGAAAAAGTCCTTGATATAAGACTTATATATAATGTATCATGAATCATTTTTGAAGAGCTTCTTGGAGGTACATAACTTCAATATACAATCGAATCATTATATTGAAAATATGCTGTAAATTTCTTCTATGTTGCATTAGGCGGAGATTGAGATTCCAGCCAACGTGTCGGTTTACTGGAAGCCCGACTTCACCATTGACGTGAAAGAATTCAATCCGATTGTCGTAAGTTTTTGACTTTGTGTGCCTTTTTTTTGTAATTTCAATCAAATTTAGACAGTAGATAATTGTAGTTGACTAATTCTAGCAAAACGCTGGTAATCTCATTCTAATGTAATTTGCAAAATGTTTCAATACTCTCATTTTCATTCTAATCTAATATCTGGTTTTCCCGAAAATGCTACAGGAGATGTATAGTAGGGGTGTTCAAAAATGACTTTTTTTCTCAAATTGTACTGGCTACTTGATAAAATTGTTAGGTTGCCTAATTTAAGCCTACACACCAAATTTGGTTCAATTCCAACAAGTGGAAGCGGAGTTATTGCCGTCGATAAATTTTGATTTGAATAAAATAGTATTTGCGGTGGCCACACCTATAATAAATATTTAAAGAATTGGCCACCGTTGTGGTTGTTGGCCACTTGTTGGAGTTGAACCAAATTTGGTGAACATCGTTTCTATCGACCACCTGGCACTTTCATGGGGTGAGCAGAAAATTTTGAAATTTTTTGGTAATTTATTTTTATATAATAAATAGAAACTTTCTTCTGTAGCAAATCGGCTACTGGTTGAAATTGAATCAAATTTGGTGTGTAGGCTTAAATTAGGTAACGTATCAATTTTATCCAGTAGCCAGTACAATTTGATAAAAAATGTCATTTTTGAACACCCCTACTGTATACTGCGGAACGAGCCAAGCTTGCTGTGCAGACATTTGCTATTATCATGCTTTTGAGAACTTGAACTTGAAGGAATTTGCTTTCTGTTGCGTTTCTTTCTAATTGGGGCCGGTATTTAATGTAATTTCCGAGTTTTGTGAATTCAGTAAGTTCTAATTCTAATCTGATTTGGAAAAACTGGATATATTCTAGCTCTGCTTACTATCGCCAAAATATAACTTGCCGAAATACGAATTTCAGTTCTACAATTGCACCGTCTCTCACAATGACTGCAGCCTGTGTGTGACTTCGAAGCCGGAATATCGCTGCGGTTGGTGTGGGTCTAAATGCGTCATCCAGAGTATGTGCACGGAGACGTGGGTTACTGATGATGCCAACTGCCCGGGACCAGCTATCACGGTATGGTGTTTTATTTGGTTTAATTTCTATTATATAGATCGGGGGTTCCTAACCTGGGGTCATAACTTTTTCTTTTACTGTCTATTCGATGAATTTGACTCAATTTGAGCCTGTAGCGGCGAAGCTATTAGAGTTGAAAATTTTAAATTTATTAAAAAAATGTAAATTTGTTTCCAAATTTCACTGGCAAGCTTTCTTCAAAAATGATGTTTAGCAAATTTGGCTCAATTCCAATTAGTAGAAGCAAAGTTATTGAAATCATAGTATTTACAGTGGATAGATCTATATTTAAAAAGAAGAATTTGCCACCGTAAATGCTATTTTATTGAAATCCAAAATGTACAATGTAAATGTTTTTTTAACTGTAATAGCTTCGCATCTACAGGTCGGTACTGAGTCAAGTTTTGTGTGTAGCGTTTGAAGAGAAAAGTTATAATTGAACAACCCTACCGGGGACCATGAGCAGTTTTCGTGAACGTTTTTTATTAGTACTTAGCCTGCTATAATCCGAGGGTTGAAAAAATATAGAGCCATCGTGTTTTCAATTGTCAGCCGGAAACATTCGGTTGCATATTGATTGCATTATCGCACTGCGTAATGAAGTTCTGTACCTCCAAAGGACGTTATCAAATTAATGTTTGTTTTTGTCTTTTTTCAAGTCTTTCAGTCCGAAAAGCGGGCCGGTCGGGGGCAGCACCGTGGTCAATATTTGGGGCACGAACATGGGAGTACTTGTCGGAGACATTGCAAGTATCACGGTCGCCGGCATGGGGTGTGAAGTTATCCCGGAGCTGTACCAAATTTCTAACAAGTATGTAGCTTACCGTTTCTGTTCCCGTTTCATGGGCGTGTCATTAAGCACAGAATCGCACAGCTAGATAATTCAAGTTGATTAATTAGACTAATTAGAGCAAACTTTTGATAATCTAATTTGCGAATTTCTTCTATGCTATAATTTCTGGTTCTCCCGAAAATGCTACAGGAGAGCCATATAGTGCTAAACGAGCCAAGCTTGCTGTGCAGACATTTGCCATTCTTACGCTTATGATGAGGAATTCTGATTTGATATCAAGTGAACTTGATTTTTGTTGTGTTTCTCTCTCATTCAGAATTTACTTCAATTTCAAAGTTTGCGCGAATTCAGTATTTCTAGTTCTAATCCAATTTGATAAAAACTGAACTGATTCTTGTTGTATTTCTTATTCATAATTGGGTAGTAGGGCTGTTCAAAAGAAAACCTTTCCTTCAAATTTCACTGGCTACTTGATAAAATGGTTATAGGTATGTTAAAAAACGCTGCACACCGACTTTGGCTCCATTCCAACCAGTAGAAGCGAAATTCTTGCAGTAGAAAGTTTTGAATTTATCATTAAAAAATAAAAAAATAAATTTCAAAACTTTTCTGTCGACCCCATAAAATTGTTAGGCTGTCAGTAGAGATGCTGCATTCCAAATTTGGCTCAATTCCGACCACTAGAAGCAAAGCTATTGCAGCAGTAAAATTTCTAATTCTATGATTTTATAATAAATAATTTAAGAGTTGGTCACCTTAATTACTATTTTACTCAAATCAAAATATTTAGACTGTAATAACTTCTAGTGGTTGGAATTGAGCCAAATGTGGTCTGCATCATCTCTACTGACAGCCTAACAATTTTATGCGGTCGGCAGAAAAATTTAGAAATTATATTTTTTTATTTTTTAATGATAAATTCAAAACTTTCCACTGCAAGAATCTCGCTTCTACTGGTTGGAATTNAGTCAAAGTTGGTGTGCAGCGTTTTTAACCAACCTAGCAATTTTATCAAGTACCCAGTGAAATAT
Organism: Botryllus schlosseri; assembly: GCA_000444245.1. Taxonomy (NCBI): domain Eukaryota; kingdom Metazoa; phylum Chordata; class Ascidiacea; order Stolidobranchia; family Styelidae; genus Botryllus; species Botryllus schlosseri. The sequence continues at coordinate 6,084 of ATSW01004902.1, forward strand.
GAAGGGTATTTTTTTTTGAACAGCCCTATTGGGTAGCTATCAGTCTAATTTTAATCTAATTGAAAAAAAAAAGACTGCGTACGGTAGCTATCATTCTTATTATAATCTCATTTGGAAAAACTGTGTTGTTATAATTGTAAATTCTAAATCTAAAAATTTAGTAAAGCTGAACTTTTTCTACATGCAACACATGCACCACGTGTTAGCAGGCTAACCGTCTTTGTAGCCCAAAACAAGTTTGCCTTCGTCATGCGACATCTGTCGCGGTGGTCTTGTTCAAATTTCGTTGCAGATGCGTAAAAATAATTTATGGCATTTCTTGTTTTTAGAGTCTCCTGCCGACTCGATTCATCGTCCGTATCGGCGATATCTGGAAAAATTCGGATTGGAGTCCGTTCCATCGAGGCCGCATCAGCGGAAGACTTTCAGTTCAAGTAAGTTGCATTTTGCTGCATTCTAGTTATAGAAGCCATTTGGTGTGCAAAATTTGTCGGTGTGCATGGGTTAGCCGGTGAAATTTGAAAAGATTGTGTGAACTTTTTTATAATGAATTCAAAATTTCCAAACTCTTGAAGGCTTCATTTCTACTCGTTGGAATTGATCCGAATTTGGCGTGATACGTTTTTTTAACCAACCTAACAATCTTAGTGAGTAGCCGCAAAAATAGGGAAAGCAAGTTATTTTTGACCTGTTTATCAGTCTTCCAGTCACTAATTTTATGACTTGTTTCTTAAATTATTTAGTTACGTTGTCTTATTTTTTTATATTATTATTAATAAATAAATGACTTATTAAGTCTTTATATATTAATATTGTACAGAGAACCAATTTTGGAAAAGCTTTCCACTCGCGAGGGCCCCAAATCCGGGGGAACGAAGGTGTTGATTAGCGGCAAACATCTGGACATTGGATCGGAGAGATCCGTGTTTTTTGGAGACTATGCTTGCAATCGTCCTGCGTAAGTGTTTTTGAGCAATCGCAAATTACTTTAGAATTAAATTGCCATCGTTTTATTGTAATTAACCTAATTCTACAATTAGTCTTATCTAGCTGTCCAAGTCTGCTCCGTGTAAGGCTGGTTGATATTGAATAATGTTCTAGGCAATTATACTCCGTAAATGTGATTTTAGAGTGATTTCGGAGAATTTGCTGGAATGCATCACTTCGAACGCTAGCGCACCGGTCCCAAATCTGGCTGTCACCGTACGTTTTGATGGAAAGTCTGTGCTGCTCCCAAACGCTTTCAGCTATCTCCGAGACCCAGAGGTAGGACCTCTCGTAGAATATTACGCCAACCNATTTTTTGCCAACAAAGGAGTTAGTGTACCATCTAAAAATAGTACATTGAGCGATGATTCGAAGTTTTATGCTGGTGACGTCGTAATTTGTGATACGATTGTTGATACAGTACAGTATACAATCTGTCTCTTATACACAATTCTCTACTAGTTGCTGACGATTACCCCTGACGAGTGTCAGCCGAAAATATTCGGGTTTATTACAATATGAATATATTACTCAATTGATTGATTTACAATGTTGTTTCAAACTCTTTGCTACTTGCTGACGATGATCCCTGACGAGTGTCAGCTGAATACACTCGATTGTATCATTGGTCACTATCCTGATGTTATATCTGCAATTTGCCGGATTTAGAATAAATAACTTATCGCTGAATATGGTCTGCATTGAATCAATATTTTTCTGTGTGAATTTTTTGTGATTGTAAATAGATCCGATCTCTCTGTCTGAAAAGGTTTGAATTCAGCTTCACAGCCAAGCGCGCCGACATTCATAAATTGAAGTTTCCGTAATATTTCAGATCACGTCATTCAGCACTGCAACTGGCACGCTTGCGACATTTCTTGCGGGTGGCAGAGATATCGTATTCTCCGGTGAACGTCTGCATGTCGTCCAGAAAGCCAATTTAATGTAAGTAATACTCTATACTAGTTGTCCTCAACTTTTTTGAATGGCCGCATTTCAAACTCAGAGTACTTATGGAACCGCATGAAAATACTCGAGTAGCTAGCTACTTGTAACGAAAATTTAAAGACAGCCAGCCTACTACCTCAGAATCCCACCATCCAGATGTTTCAAAAGCATGCACAATGCACGGGTTGTCCAAAATTTGGAAAATGTTAAAATTGCTGCGTTGCTTCGTGCAAAGCGTTTAAAATTAGCAGCCGAAGAGTGGGCGGGCCAGCTACCACAGAACGGCGAGAAGACTGGTAATCACACGGACAACCCTGCCTTATGCGCACCATCCAAACATCACCGACTTTTAAAGTTATGTTTTGTGGTACAGAACTTAATGTACATTTTAGTGTTGTATTCATAACGTAAAGCAGGGCCGGACATAGGAAAATTAAGTACATGGCGGGCCGGATTGCTGAATCGATACATTATTCGCCCATTTAGCCACAGATACGAGGAGTAAATCGTATCTAATGAATGTATTTTAATGACAGCAATGTCACTGCAAAGCCCATATCTCGCCGATAATGATGAAGACAATGTTGATTTGAGAACAGCATTGTTATACAGACACCGCCATGTCTGCTTCTCTCTAACTAGTTACCACACGGTGCAATCCTTAAATAAGATTTCAAGGCACAAGAGATTATTGTTTAGGTTTACAATGTTCTTTCCAATTCTCTACTAGTAGCTGACAATTACCCCCCTCTCCCCAGATGAGTGTCAGCCGAAAATATTCGGGTTCATTCTGATATGAATATACTATTTAATTTTTTAAGTTACGAACCTGCAAGGGTCTCTTGAAAACATAAATGACGATCAATTTACAATTTTTCAGAGCTATCGTCAGGAAAGAAGTCGTCGAAAAGATTTACTCTCGTAAACGTCGCAGGCGCGGCGCCGAAAGAATTCTGAGGTCTTGGAGAAGGCGAGATTCGTTTTCAGTGTTCTTGAGCTGTTCAAAAACAACTTTTTATGAAATTTTACCAGCTACTTGATGAAAACGTTAGGTTGCCTGTAAAAGAACGCCGCACACCNATTTTGACTTAATTTCAACCGGTGAAATCGGATGTTTTTGCAGTAGTAAATTATGCCTTTGAAAATAATATGGTGGCAAATTCTTTGATTATACCCGCCGTAAATACCTTTTTTCAAATCCAAAATTTTTGACTGCAATACCTTCGTTTCCACTGGTTGGAATTACGCAAAATTTTGAATATATCGTTTTTTTTAGACAACGTAACAATGCGTGGGGCGAATTTTGATTTTTTTCTATAGATCCTTTTTTTTTACAGCAATGCTTCTACAGGTTGGAATTAAGCCAAAATTGTTGCACAGCGGTTTTTAGGAGAACTAAAAATACTATGAAGTAGCTGGTTCATTTTTAAAAAAAATAATTTTTTGTACGGTATCACGCTTCTGTTCTAGAATTGTGAACAATACGTGTCATTTTTGTTTCACAGATTGCGACGGTCTGACAGCGACCTTTTTGTGTCTTTTTCATCACGTTGCCGCGTCGAGAATGGAACTCGTATGATTTGTCCCACCCCGGAGGTACTGCATTGTGACAAAAGTTTTTTATTTAGATCACAAGTCTACATGGTAATTAGGATTATTGGGCGCTTCAAGTAATATGAATTTGAAACTGTTCCGATTAGATGACGCTTTGAATAGGACTAATTCTGTACATGGGTAAGCATGGGGTTGTAAGCTAACCAAGTCGCAAGGTTCTGACCAGGGTTGTAACCAAGTCACAAGTCAATCTCACTTTTATAGTTTTGACTCGACTCAATTCGAGTCATTTTCAATCACCACCGAGTCAAGTCCAAGTCAGTGAGCAGACGGTCGAGTCCGAGTCATGGTATTATGACTCGAGTCCAAGTCATTGTGTTGACTGTTCAGTTTCCAGTTAAAGTCTTGTTAAACCCACTTTTTATAACTCTGTTCGGTGATATCGAATGGTTCGCATTTAAAATATACTAATTTTCCTCGCTTTTAGCAGTTTCTGGTCGCATTTTCAAGTACCAGCACCAATAGACGAAATCCAAATAGTGTGGTGACTTCATATTCTTCGAAACTACATTGAAATGTCGGTCTTGGCCGTCTGAGTCTCGAGTCAATGACTTGGTTCGAGTCATGCGCAATGCCTCGAGTCCAAGTCGAGTCAATACACAGATTGACCTGAGTCGAGTCATTTCCGTATTTTGAGAAATTGACTCGAGTCAAGCCGAGTCATCAAAAATTGTGACTCGAGACGAGTCATGACTGGAGCCGTTACTACCCTGGACAGGCTTTTGAAAACCATCGGATAGTAGTGATTCGTCTGCTTTTTCAGATTCCAGGAGCGCCCAGTAGCGATAACTCCAGCAACTTGTCGGGTACCGGGCTGGCCGAAGGAACGTTGAGAATCAGAATGGATAATGTAAATGAGCCACTGGTCGAAAACGGCGATCCAGTGAAGTTAACGTACTACCCTAACCCGGTTATCTACGATTTGAAGCCTAGACGTGGTTTGGAGATACGTGGAGGCTCTCTGTTGGAAGTTAATGTAAGAACTTGACTTACTTTTTTTCATTGACCTTAGCAGGACTGTCACAAATTGAGTTCTCAATGTGATTCCATTCTCGAGTATTACGCTTCGAGTCAAGTGTTCGAATATCGCACATTGTGGCGTCATAACGGTATGAAAGATGTGAAAAGTTCAAATTTTTACCGTTTATGTGGCCACAAAGAATATAACGCCAGTTGACGCATGATGTTAAAGATGTTTAGTGTTTTTGCGTCGCACTCTGTAACAGGGTTGTAACCAAGTCACAAGGTTCCGAGTCACAAGTCAATCTCACTTTTATAGTTTGGACTCGAGTCAAGTCAAGTCGAGTCATTTTCAATTCACCATCGAGTCCAAGTCAGTGAGTAGAGGGTCGAGTCATAGTGTTGTGACTCGAGTTCAAGTCTAAGTCATTATGTTCACTGTTCCGTTTTGAGTTCAATCTGGTTCAACCCACCTTTTTTAACTCTGCTCAAGTGATATACAATGGCTTGCATTCATAATATCGTAATTTTCCTCACTCTTAACAGTTTCTGGCCCTATTTTCCAAGTATCAGGACTGATAGACGAAATGCCAATCATGTGGTGACTTTACTATTCTTCGAAGTTACAATGAAATGTCTGTCTTGGCCTTCCTAGTCTCGAGTCATGCACAATGACTCGAGTACATGTCGAGTCAATACACAAATTGACTCGAGTCGAGTCGTTTTAAGCATTTGAAAAAATGACTCGAGTCACCAAAATATTGGATTCATTTCAATACGAATATACTATTCAATTGTGCATTGAAGTTCTTTACCCTCGAAGAAGCTCATAAAAATTGTTTTGTGTTTTTGAAGGCTTCCCATCTCAACCCTGATGCAGTCGACCCGTCTGAGATTATCGTGATGATTGGGGACCTGCCTTGCGACGTAGATTCGGTGAAACACAGTCGTACGATACGCTGCAAAGTCCCAGCCAAACCAGACGGTATGTTCCTTGTTATGATAAAACGATTTTGCTACCGTAGATTCCGATGTTTGGCTGTTAGGGTTGTTCAAAATAACTTTTTTTCGGATTCCGGAGATTTACTGATTACATTGTAAGGTCGGCTTAAAAACGTTGCACACCAAATTTGGCTCCATTCCAATTGGTTGATGAGAATTGCAATCACACTTGGAGTTTGAAAATTTTGAATTGATTGAAATGAATTTTAAAAAATGTCCAAATTCTACTGTCACCCCCATGAAATTGTCGAGTTGTCTACAAAAACGATGCAAAACAAATTTGACGCAATTCCGACCCGTAGATGTGAAGTTATTTGAGTTTTTCATCAATATTTCTCGGGTTACCCACCGTTCCAGGCTGGTATCGTGAATTCAATATTTTCAACTTCAATAAATTCACGTCAACTGTGAGCAAAAATTGTTAAGCATCGTTCTTTTAGACACTAATTTCATGACTGTAAAATTTGAAAAAAAAAAACAATAATTCAATAAAATTAATTCGAAATCTTCAAACTCCTGTGCGTTCACATCTACCAATTGGAATCGAGCCAAATTTGGTGTGCAGTACGTTTTTGTAGGCAACCTAACAATGTATTCAGTAGGGCAAGTTTTCGTTGCAGTCAAATCTGCGGAATGTTGCGCTTATTTTTCGCAAAAGTTGCAGTAAAAAGTTGCATTTAATTTTCACGAAAGTTGAGCTAAAAAATTGCGTAGTTGGACAATATTTATCGAATCAGAAAAGACCTCAAATTTAAATGATAATGAAATAATCGAGCGATCTATTTACATACNAAAAGTTTCATGAAAAAATGAAGATAAGTTGCAAAAAGTTGCAATGTAAGATTTTTCCAGATAGCTTGATACACCATACGACATTACTTCCGAGCATTTTCGAAGCTGCCGGAAGTTGTAAAAAAAAAGTGCAAAAAGTTGCCCTAGTAATCAGTGAATCCCCGGAATCTGGAAAAAACGTTATTTTTGAACAACCCTGGCGTACAGACATCTAATTCGGGATTGAATTTCCAAGATTGTGCGATTTCCGAAATTAAAATCCTAGTTTGGAAAAGCTGCACAATTTCTAGTCCAACTATGAAACTCGGTACTTGAAAAAAAAAAGTCTCTAGTCATTTCGACCAGTCTTAATCATACACCTCTATAAATAGTGATATTTCGTCATTTTTTATCCATTTTTTGCAGACAAACAAAATCAATTTGGGGTCACCGTTCAAATCGGGAATATGACGCGGGAGGTCGGGGAGGTCCAGTACACCACCGACGGCAGCGGCATATCGGACCGGTTCAAGATTCCTATGATTGTGGGCGGCGTCGTGGTTCTCATCATCCTGGTCGTGCTGGGAGTGTTCTGTTTCCGAAAGCAAAAACACTACATTGCCAACAAGTAAGTTTTTTTTCCCTAATGGATTGTAGCCAAGTCGCAATATTCCGAGTCGCAAGTCTATCTTACTTTTATAGTGTTGACTCGAGTCATTTTCAATTTACTACCGACTCAAGTCCGAGTCATAGTGCTTAGACTCTGGTCCGAGTCATTATGTTCACTAAACTGTGTAGTTTCGAGTTTAGGTCATGTTCAAACCTCTTTCTACAACTCTGCTTGGCTGATATCGAATTCCTAGTATTCATGATGTACTAATTATCCTCACGCCTACCAGTTTCAGGCCCTGTTTTTCATATTAACTTGTCAGTCGAGTCAATACACCAATTATACACCAAAATATGACATCACTATACGATTGCTGATATGCAATGGTCTTTCCAATTTTCTACTAGATTCTGACGATTGCCTCTGACGAAAATATCAGCCGAAAATATTCGGGCTCATTTCAATATGAATATATTATTCAATTTTATATAGAAGCTCTTCAAAAATCGTTTGAAAAACGATGATTCAATTTGGGTTTGAATCTTGAATTTTTATTCGCATCTCGTGCAACTTGACCTGTCACGGCCACTTTTCAAAATCAGCAACTAGGACCAGAACTCCTCATAGGAACTAGACCTACTCACTTATCTGAATCTGCAACTAGGACCAGAGCTAGAATTACCAAAATGAGGGTATTTGATGTACTATTTGTTCGACAGGAAAGGTTATCAGATCGAATTGGAAAATCTGGAAAAGACAGTGCAGGCCGATTTCCGGAAAGCTTTTGCGGAGCTGAGCATCGACATGACAGACCTGGCCGATATCGGAGATGTGGGCCTGCCGGTTCTCACCTACCGTCAATACGCCTCGAACATGTTCTTCCCCAATTATCATCCTTGCATGAAAGAGCCAAATGTGAGTTGCATGGGGCTTGAGTCGTATTGGATTTGCGATAACGTTGTTGCGACAATTGTAATACTGAGTTTTTGAGGTATTGTTTGATTGAGATATTGTGAAAAAAATAGTGAACAGTGGTGGTCAGTAGGGCTGTTCAAAAAATGATGTCCGACAAAGTTGCCTCAATTCCAACCAGGACAAGAATAGTATTTTCGGTGGAATATTCTTTAATTATTTATTATAGATCTAGTCACTGTGAACACTATGATAGGAAATGCTAAATTTTCCACACCTAAATAGTAAAACTTGAAAAATTTTATTTCTATTTTTATCAAATAAATGACTCTAAAAGTCTATTTCTCTCTCACCAGCCAAACGATAAACCGATTCCCGGCGTGCATCAAGGCTTCGTGCAATTCGACCTACTGATATCGAACAAGCAATTCTTGATGGCCTTCATTCGTACGCTGGAGCAGCAGAAAGGATTCAGTAACAGAGACAAGGGCAACGTGGCGTCTCTTATTACGGTTGTGTTGCACAAGAAACTTGATTATTTTACCGAGTAAGTATTTTTATGACGTATCAGGGTTTTCCAACCTGTTTTACAGCTTTTCCGAAGTAGATTAGAGTTAGAATTATAGATATTGGTACATAGTTTTTTTTATCCAAATTAGACTAAATTAGAATTATAGCTACACAGTTTTTCTAGAGTTCGACTAGAATTAGAAGTATATTTTCAAGCTGTCTAGAAAAATCATGCATAACAATTTGGCTTAATTCCAACCGGTAGAAGCGAGGTTATTGCAGTTGAAAATTTTAGATTTGAAAAAATGGCTTTGACAATGGTTAATCGCAGAATTATTGATGAAAACCTCAAATANATTCCCTTCTACGGATTGGAATTGAGTCAGATTCGTTGTGCATTATTTTAGTAGACAGCTTGACAATTTCTTGAGTTAACCAGAAAAATTAAAAAAAAAAAAGTTTTTTATAATAAATTCACAATTTTGAAACTCCAATAGCTTCATTTGTACTAGTTGGAATTGAGCCAAATTTGATGTGAAACCTAACAATTTTATGAAATAGCCGCAAATACTTGAAAAAAAAGTTGATTTTTAACTACCCTAATATACAGTTGCGATTATGCAGAGGCCATTTGCCCTGTTTCTCATGACGATTCCACCCGTAAAAGTTATGCAAACTTATCACAAAACCGACGTCTTGTTTTATAACAGTTATTTTGCGAGCTAGATTATGATCTATTATAATAATTATGCAATCGGGCGTTAGCTAACATTGTGTCGAATTTCAGGGTAATGAAATCTCTCATATCGGATCTGGTGGCAGCTTCGGTCGAAAGAAACCCAAAAGTTGTATTAAGAAGGTCGGTATATTCACATTTATTCTGACGCTAGCTTCTTAAAAGTGCGAGATTCGAGTCCAAAAATATATGAATTTTAAGCGGTGCTTGTGAATTGTATTCTAAAAACAAACTTACGTTTATAGTTTTGACTCAAGTCACATCGAGTCATTTTCAATTCAACACCGAGTCAAGTTCGAGTCCAGTTAGCAAATGGTCGAGTCTCAATCAAAGTGTCGAGACTCGGGTTGAACTCACTTTTTTAAAACTCTGGGGTGATATCGAAGGCCTCGGATTCATACTATACTCATTCTACTCACTCTAAATACTTTTATACTCAAACAGATAAAACATAGCTTCTAGGCCTATTTTTCACGTATCTGTCTTAATACACGAGGCTTGAGTCAAGTTGTATAGAATGTGTCGAGTCATGCGCAATGACTCGAGTACAAGTCGAGTCAATACCTGNCAAAGTCATTCGAGTCGAGTCATATTCAATTTTTAGGAAAATGACTCGAGTCCATTCGAGTCAACGAAAAATCTACTTTATTGAAATCACAGTTGTAATGACTCGAGTGATGGGCAATCTTTTGTGACTCGAATTGACTCGAGTCATTACAACTGTGATTAGATTACAATAAAGTAGATTTTGATTCTTTATAAAAAAAAACAGTTCCCCTTTTCCTAATCTTCTCTGCCCGAAAGCTGTTTTCAAACTATATTCTTATTGTTTCTTTCATCATTGTGTATCATTCCCTTCAAAACAGCCGTTATGTGTGTCATCGCATGTTTCATTGTTTCGTTTGCATGACGTTATTCTCTTGTCAGGACGGAGTCTGTGGCCGAGCGAATGTTCAGCAACTGGCTGGCCATCTGTCTGTTTCAGTTTATAAAGGTACGTCTGTTGTTACTCTTTTTCCCTTTTCATGCTTTGTGTGGTGATAGACACCCTCGCGACAGCGTTGTTCAAAAATAGATTCACAGATTACATTGTTAGGCTGCCTGAAAAAAACGTTGCACACCCAATTTTGAGGGTTTTGAATTTATAATAAACAATTTTAAAAAATATTTTCAAATTTGACAGTTGTTAGCGAATAATGCGCAACTACTCGTAAAAGCCAAGTTATTTGAGTGGAATATTTTGGATTTGAAAAGAATAGTAATAATCCTAGAGAAGTCTTTCTTTATTTGTCATTAATTAGTCACCATGAATACTATCTTTTCAAATCCAAAATTTTTGATTCCAATAACTTCGCTTCTGGCCGTTTGAATTTGCGAAAAATGGTCATTTTGTACAGCCCTAGTATTCATGATCGATGTATTGGTTCTGGATAGGGTGTCTATTATGATAATCTGACTTTCGATTTGATTGCCCTGTCAATATATCCTAGCTGTCTCTAAATTTTTTTCCCTGTGTCGTAGGAGACAGCCGGGAAGCCGCTGTTTCTACTGCAAAAAGCAATCAAGCACCAAGTTTCCAAAGGGCCGCTTGATGAAATCACGGGCAAGACTCGATACACTCTCAGCGACGACAGCTTGCTGAAGGAAGACATCCCATGTGAAATTTTGGTGAGAACTAAATGCAAAATTATTATTAGGCTCCAGTGTGTTTGTCTTTCTGCTTTAATACAGCATGTTATAGAGATTTAATATCTTGCGAATGATGAAAAATATGTCGACACCGAGATGCTATGTTAATAAATATTATATAGTATAAGCAGTATCGATGATAAGGAGTAAAACAAACTTGGGAGCAGGGTTGCAACCAAGTCGCAAGGCTCCGAGTCACAAGTCAATCTCACTTTTCTAGTTTTGACTCGAGTCAAGTCATTTAGCAGAGGGTCGAGTCTGAATCATAATGTTGGGACTCAAGTCCGAGTCATTGTGTTCACCGTGCAGTTCAAGTCATGTTCAACCCACTTTTGTCAACTCTGCCCGAGTGATATAGAATGGCTTGCATTCATAATATAGTCTTTTTCCTCACTCTCAACAGTTTCTGGCTCAATTTTTCAAGTACCGATAATTTGGTAACTTTACTATTTGCAGTTACAATGGCTGTGCTAGTCTCGAGTCGATACACAAATGGACTCAAGTCGAGTATTTTCAAATTTAAAATTTTTGAACTCCAATAATTTCACTTCTACTCGTTGGAATTGAGCCAAATTTGGTGTACAACGTGTTTTTAGCCAACCCAACAATTTTAACGAATTGTCGCCAGAATTTAAAACGAAATGTTATTTTTGAACAAATCTAAATGCTGAATGTAGCAAAACAAGCCGTCGGACCGATATATAAGTGTCTATTCAACAGAAATTGCAGATTATCGGTCTTAAAGAAAAGGTAAGTTTGGCTTTTCAGGTGTGAGGATCTGTGGTTGTCCAGACATGATTTCCTGCACGTTTGAATTGGGAACACCCACTCTGAGTGTCAACCATGGTGGTGGATTATCGACTGTTTTGACTATCTTTATCACTGCGATATTGGAAATGGGTTTTCTGTAACTAGGGGCATTTGTCACTAAGTTATTACTTTGCTAATTTGAAAGTGTTGATTTTGTGAGTACATGGATAATTGTAAGAAGGTGGTATTCTGGTTATAGCTCGTATTGCTTTGTTTCTAATGGGTTGAGGGTATAGGAAAAATTGATCTCAATGTAATTCTAAGTGTCTGTGAATTTGATGTGGTATGATGACTTCGACATAATTTGGTCGATCAATACGTAACCTTGAATCAGTATGGGTTCGCAGTGGTTAGTCTGCGGTATCAGTAGGGTGATTTTCTTACCAAAAAATATTGAAAATTTTGATCTGAAAAATGAAAATTTTGACATTTTTAGATGGTAATACACTTACTTTTGACAAAATCTTGCCTACATGTACGTAAATCAGGCGTTTAGAATTGTACTACTTATCTTCATTTCTGGTTGGAACTGTCTGTCCTTGAGACGTAGTTTGGCCTGAAAAAAAACTTTTTGAATTGAAAACTGATCATTTTTTACACAGAAAAAGTATATTTTAATGAAATATGGACCTATGAAGAATTCCAATAGTTATACCACGCATTATGGTAGAAATAATGAAATTTGTTGTAGTACAACGAAAGATACTTTTCAACGTTCTAGGATAGAAAGTGTCTGTCTTTACTATGTAGCTTGCCAAGAATGGAGAAAGAACGTTCAACAGCTGCAGTTGTTGGCTGACAACACTGAAGTTGTGCGAACACTGCTGGTGACACACCGTGTTGCTTCATTCTGACAATGTTGCCTACATCACAATTTTTTTCTTGATATAAGAACCATGCAACGCCCAAGCAGTCTTGCTTCAGTTAGGATATTGCGGTATGTTGAGCACAACACCATGTC
>ATSW01004903.1:0-12089 GCA_000444245.1 Botryllus schlosseri
CAAATTTCACTCAATTGTCTGAAAAACGATGCACAGCAAATTTGACTCAATTCGAACCAACANAAACAAAGTTATTGANGTTCAAAATTTGAGATTTCAAATCATNGNATTTACGNTGGGTAGACTTANNATAAANNATTATNAAGAATTTGNCACCNTAAATACTATTTTTTCNAAATNCAAAATTTNGNACTCCNATNANTTTGCTGGTNCTGATTACTNTCGCATCTTCACAAATAACGTAAAATGACTATTCACANTTCAAATTGGTGCAGTCTTTGAAAAGATACTCAGTTACCGCGACACAGGTGATATTTCGCNCATCACTCCTAAAAGTGATGGAAACATCCCAAAACCACTTTCAACATCACAAAATGTAAAGTCGAAAAAGAACGTGATTTNGCCTTAAATTCTGTTATGTAGATGTGGCAGGAGTCTTGAGTTTGTAGTGCAAGCAGGCAGTACCTACTTTGTTACTGAACCCCTTTGAAATTCAGGCCTGTGACACCATGTTAACTAATACTCACGGGAATGAGCATCAACACTTTCCGGGGCAGCATTCGCAACGCGCCCAGAGGCAGGTCCTGTGCGGGGACTGATCCTTTCAGGAAATCGATGAGAGTGGTGTCCTTCANTCGACTGGCGTATTGGATCCTGCGTGACAAAATCAAACGCCCCGTGTAAGATATACCTTTCGTGTGAGATTATGGGTTTTTGAATAGTGAAAGCAGTTGTCGATATTGGATTGAGTTCTCCAATCTCCAACAGTATTGTGGTGTATTGAAATGATAAAATTGTTAATAATTAATTGAAATCAAGTTGACTAATTTTTTATATTCGATTATCTCTTAGCAAGTACGATATCACAGTGTGATACCAAAACTTTCAGTTCCAAATTTCTTACCAAACCNTGCTCTTGATGCCTGNCAAAAAATCAAAGTGAACCTACCCTGATTTTGTACACTGGCATGGCAGATGCTTTGTTGCCTGATATTAAACGATTGTTTTTAAATGTGGTCTCTCATTGTCCTTCGAAAATTAACCATCCAAAACAGATACTGCTATTCTATTAAGAAAAGGCAGAACAGCCCTGAGAATACTCACAAATCCACAATGACAGGGTCTTTCAAAATATCTGGAACTGTAAGCGCATAATGAAGATTCCAAGCTTAGGTAACGTACGAAAAACTTACCGAATGAATCATCAAAGTCTTCTACTTTCAAACCGTCTGGAAGTGTGACCTCGGGTAGCGGACTGAAATCCCAATCGCCTACGAATCTATCGCCGGCAACATATTTCGGAAGTCCCAATTTAGAGTAAGACACATTTCCTGGGTGACAAATAGTAGGGTAGTATACTCNATATTGAACATTTATCATAATCGTGCTTACCGTCAACGTGAAACGGTCCGGTCCAATCCAAAAATTTCGGAGGCGGCGTCATCATATTCTGAATCTTATCGATTTCGTCCATGACTGTATTTTAAAATATGGAGAAATTAGCAAAAGTATAACGAGGTATATAGATTTAAAAAATTAGAACCTTGGCACTATCAGGCTTGACACACGATACATGAATATTAACATGAATCTGAATATTTCAATAATTTTCGCCCATTCCCTACAAATATTACAATATTGAATCTCATTTCAAGTAGAATGCGGCTGCTGCTATAGTAAGCTATAGCAAGTCACGAGTACGTTCATTTCAAGTAGGTCATCTGATTCTTTATATCTAGCATGAGATTCACTGCTGTGACGTATATCTGCGCTGTGAGACGCCAGTTTGCGAATGATGATTTTCAAAAAGTAACGCAGCGGAAGTTTTTCGAAATTAATATGCAAATGCTAAAATTTATTGTTCTCGGTCAGGGTCAGGCCCATACATTTTCAAGACCGGTCATTTGCGTTGTTTCAATAAATCATTTTTCACGAACTCGGTGAAAATCAATGACAGTAACTAACATGGGTGNGTCATATTTAGTAATGTAAGTAAATTCCCAATATTTATTTCAATATTTAATAAAATTCATCAAAATAATGAAATTTCGACTCACTCGACATAACTCCTTCCACGCAAGTTTCNATAACCTCTCTCGCGTTCTTTTCGGGCTCTTTTTCGAGTTTCTGCTCTTCTATTAGATTAAAAATAGGACGGGTAATGTCTATTACTGCACTCGACACACTGATAAGTTTACCGAGTACTTGCTTTGTTACCATACGTGAAGAGATGCTGAGCTCAGGCTTAGTTACACCGTGCAAGGGTGTCATGGCGTCTGTAATACAAGAGTGTAATGATAATAACAGCAATAACTCATACGACGAGCTTCCAATATGAAATCAATGCATCATATAAGCAGAATGAACTTAAGACGCTGTCACTATCCAGACAGCAGTAAAACAAAGACTACTAAATAACGGAACACAGGGTTTAAAATGACCTAGGTCAGCGACATCCATAAAATTTCGTATAAGTCCTATTTGGGGTTAGAAGATTGAGATTTTTGTACTGAATTTTTAAATGGGGTGAAAAATCACAATACCGATATCACACTTATATTGATTAGTAAAAACGTAACAGTTCTTCACCTGTGGCTTGTATCTGTGCAGCCATTTTCTCTTCTCTCTCAACACCTTTCACACCCATTTTCTTTCCGATGGTCAAGGATTCAGTTATCAGTTCGTGACTGGCTCCTGTTTTCAATGAAAGACTGTCAAGGTCCTAACTTTTTCACTTCAGTTTATTAGGAATTTTCATCAATTCAAAACACCGCAAGACTGTGATACAACGAAAAGATAGGGCGGTGTCTAAACGACTTGGAGTAGTCTTTGAAATCAGACACCAACCCAGGTCTGGGCACTCACATTACTCATGCAGCTACCAATCCTGAAGCTAGTAGCTAGGCAGACCAAAACTGCCTGACGAGTCTCAGCCAAAAATATTTGGGTTTATTTCGATATGGATATATTATTATATTGTAAAACGTACAAGCTAACTAGTTTGCCTTAAAATAACCGTTGATTTCGACGTGGAACTAGTCTAGAAATGTACTTTGTTACTTGTGTCAGTCAAGATCAATGCTTTTAATCACGAATTGTCGAGATGAAAAGCTGCAGTGAAATTTACGCCATACCAAATCAATTAGATACATCGTACCCGCAATTGATATACCGTAACGGGTCTGTTTAAGACTTTTCAGATAAAGTTTGGGCACACTTCAAANTTTCATGGTATTACACTGAGGAATAAAAGTCACTGCCTAGACATGATGTCAACTTTAAAATTACGTGACCAACGCAAGGTCGTTGCATACAATGNTACCGGAACTCAAGCTGGGATTGTTATGAAGTTCTTTANTTTCAGAAATGAGTTCACAGGTTTTGACAAGTTCAATCTTAAATACGACACAGACCAGGTGATTAGAGTCAACCGTTCAAGTGAACATTGCGCAAAATACAAACTGCAAACTTATACTACAAGCCGTGGCNCTAGGGAAGCAAGTTAGATNATGTCGTCAAACATGAAAACCAGCTTACCAGTGCTCTTCTCCGAACCCGCCAACATTGCAAAAGCCTCTTTCACTTTCGGAATCGCTTTCTCAAGACTCTCCTTAAATTCTGTCGTGAAATTTTCACATGCAAATAAGCAAACTGCGATTTTTCCAAGGGTTACTTCAATATCAGTCGCATAATTACACATGTAATCAGCAAGCCAATATTGAAATTNNGGTCAATTTAACAAGATCGTGGAAACGATTTTAAATATCGAACATTCCAACAGNTGAAATGAGTTGAGAAAGAATTTTTTTTACAAATCCCCAAANTTGGTATTTGCAATCGGGACGTCCAAAAATAACCTTTTCTTCAAATTTGACTGGCGATCCCATGAAATTNCGAAGTTGTACAAAAAAAATGATATCTATATATCAAATTTGACTCAANTCGAATCAGTAGAAACNGTGTTATTGACGTTCNAAAGNTTGGATTTGAAATAATAGTATTCACGGCAGGGTGGTAGTGAAATTAATAATTATATACNGAATTTCCNACTGTAAATCGGCCTACTATTTTTTTCAAGTCTGAATTTTGTACCCAAATAACCAGTAGTTTCTACTGGTTAGAATTAAGCCAAATTTGTTATGCATCGATTTTTTAGACGAATCAACAATTCCATGGGGTTAACAGTAGNATTTGAAATTATTTTATAATAATAAATTTAATATCTTATAACTGGTGTNCAGAGTTTTTTTAGCTAAACCTAACAATTACATCGAACAGCCAGTAAAATTGGAAGAAAAAAACTTATTTTTNAACAACCCTAATTTACAAGTANAACACCGATATCTGATTGTGGGTCATCGTGGGTTATCGTCTTGAGCACGAGCAAGTGACGGGAGTTTCATAACATTTACGTTTTGGATCGGGCGATTGCTTCAATGCTCTCCTGGCAAAATCCGCGATAATTCCCGCAGTCTCCCCGGCGACCGAACTTGTCTTGGTTATTTTTTCAGAGGTTCCGACNGGTTTGTCACCGCTTTCTGTAATACGATGAGTCCTAATTTCAAAATCGAGATTTGATAAATATCTGTATCGGCATACTCTCTATTTCTTCAGCAATCTTATCGCCGTCTTTTATCGTAGGTCGAAGGACGCTCCTGGAACCTAAAATGTATTTTTCAAAATTTCAAATGATATCCGAGAGCTTACGGTTTGCTCTGTTATGGAAGATGGCGGTTTTACTGTTTGGTCTCCATGGTAGAGAGACAATGAGAGAGAATATTTATTCGTCAACCGTGCAAATCAATAGAGAGAGACTTATTTCATCTACCCATGACACTAAAAAATCAGAACACATATAAATATGCGATATATCATACATAAAATTTTCATAGCATGTCAATGAAATTCAGACCGAATTGCATATTGCTACAAATGCAAGAAACAGAAACAAACNGTCAGTCACAAACTCNGCAGCTTGGATTATTTTTTAGCGTGAGTGGTGGAAAACCTCTNCCTCTTCCNCTCTTTCCTCGTTTTTTCATCACCAATTCTTAATTATAGCAGTAAAAAACAGTAATTGGAAGCTATATCCTTGGCTTTGCTACATACCAGGGGTTCGGCATAGNTCAAGACACAGACCTTACTCATACAGCAGAAGCTACACAGAATTGCAGTAAATATTAATAATAAGCCTTTTGTTTTGTNNGAAAATCGNGTTTTNATGGTTTTGCTNTANAAATGTATTAGATGTGTAATTTGGTGGATATTTGCTCTCGTGACTTGTTAAAAAACANTGCTTTACAATATTGTTAATCACAATGTAACCGTAACATCCGTGTCNTNGCTGAATTCATCNAGGNTCTNCCTCTCAACTGCTGGTGCTGGGCGNAGTTCCAAAGCNATATCAGGATATAAANACCCAGCNAAGTNCACNGGAGTAAAAACAGTAGCCAAAAAAGCACCGCCTTCGTATGAAACCCACANATNAGTAAATATAACTCTAAAAACTGTACAATACTCACGTGCCAGTATGTGCTCCATCGCTTTTGNGGATACTTGTTCCAGTAATTTTACATGCGAAAAGGGAAACAGGTAATTCATAAGAATAACCATGAAATTGATACAAATAATATAAAATATACTGACAAGACTACATGACAAAAAACTGTTAATGGAGAAAGATAACTAAGGTTACTATAGTNCNAAATCCAAACTAATTTTCACACAAAGTAATACACACAAAGGACAGGCATAAAAATGAAATTACCTGAAGGCGGCGGTTTATCGTCTTTGGCGGGCGGATCACCTGCAAGATTAGAATTGTAACTTTCGGAATGGAAATATTTTGATGCAAAATTCTTCAATAATAACAATAGTAAGCGACATAATTCAAATACTCATGTAGGTAGAAGCTTCATGTACCGACCTTTGCTCCACATTTCATCCATTTCGTCCATACCAGGCATCATATCCTCACCTTAATCATTGAGTATCAGTTCAAATATCCACAAAAAAGTCAGAGGCACTTATTTACTTTCNCTTGTCTGAATTTTACATAACGTGAAGAGGCNCTAGGCGTGCTACTAAAACTTGAGGACCCGGGCAAAAACAAACATATCCATATTTACTTCTGGAAAAATCCAACGACCAAAGACTAGACCAATCCTTGCATTTTTTCTGAAGAAAAGTCACTCACCAAATGGCATCATCCCGGATGCAGCACCTGCGATTCCAGCCAAGCCGCCTGCATTCATATAGTCACCTGTACCACGAACAATATTCAGTTACCGGTAAGTTGTTTGCNGCATATTGTCACCAATTTTTATAAGCCGCATAAGTAGCAGACANGGGGTTATTGTGATCCGTAACAATAATAGAATATGATTACAGCAAATTTTCGTAATCGAAATCGATTACTGTATTGTGTATATNTCAAATTTATTTCTTTGTAAAAAGGACGATCACTCGACTTTTTACGTTGGCTGGAAATAAAACGCAAACTGAACCCNTGTGAAAAAAGGAATAGTGTGTTTTATCAAGTACTTCAAAGAAGCATAACAGAGCATAATGTAATCGTAATCGCGGAATTCAGACGTAATCGTAATCAATTACATTGATGCAGTATTCACCCCAAGTCTGGTTAAAAGTAGTTTAAATTGACACGATTNGGGCAAAATCGTGATTTGTTGTTACAGATTCCAGCAATTTTGTTGGAGTAGCAGTTACTTATACAATGACAACATAACTGACAAAACCTGGCATTTAGCTATTCCCAGCCTGCACTTGANAGTGGTCTATAACAGGCGGGTATCATTTCCGCAAATTTGAGTGACCAAAATGAATTATAGGATTCAAAACTCTCATATCAAACCCATCGTTACTGAATAGTCTGAATACAATGCACATAAGAATATAATAAGCCCGAGTGATGGCCATTTGTTAAACTTTCAGATAGGAATGTAAGCGTGGATTAAAATTGGTGTTAATTTTGCCTAAATTGAGTGTGGCCTACACTGNGACTGATGGATAATGTATTTGATACCTCTATGTGTAGATAGCTACTACTACTAACTACTATGATGCATAAGTTAATAGCTAAAACAGAGTAAGAGATGTACTACCGAGAAAGATTTCCAAGTACTTCAGCACAGCCAGTTTTTACCTTGATCNGCCATTCCCTGTCCTTGCACCTGGCCGAAAATCAATCCCATGATGCCTCCCATGATGATGGTCTTCTCAACTGGAAGGCAATTATTACCAGCGTGAAAAATTTTGCAAACTTTACGCCGAGAAAAAACAACTAAACAATACCGCGGNTGGAAAAAAATTGAGTATCTATTATGACTTGATTACAGTGTTAATGACTTGACAGGTTCAAATATGTGTCCTTTTNAGCATCCATCAGTAAAATGATGTCAGTTATGTCNTACTTGTAATTAATTTTGAATTTTTGAATCATGACTATTTTGCAGCGCTTTGTGACCATTGTGAGGGCCAATAACGAACTATTTGACAGAAATNTTGTTGTGNAACATATTTTCCGATACTGAACNACGGCTGGACGAGGTTTTTAGGCTCCAACGATGGAAATACAGTATTCAAATTATAATTTTCGTTGATAAAATATAGGCTACGTCCTGATGTGATGCAATNTTTNCNTCNTGCCCAGCGTTAATTGCTATTAAGCTGATGACAAACAACAGCNATGATGTAATNTGCTAGAAAGGTAGGGATTTACATCCATGGCAGGTCTTTATGTAACATAAATGCCGCTGTAGGCTCTCCCAAGATGCAGCTCTGAAGAAGAAAAAAACCATACTGATACAATAAAACACTACAAACGATTGAATATCCGAGAATGGTATCTTGGTAAAGGTTGAGGTATTATAAGTTGCATAGTATCCTTAAAAGTAACCACNGCAGCAGTANAAATCTTACTCAAGTCCGAAGAAGCCTCTTCTGTCAGACAGGTTATGACACCNAGNGTACCGATAGCATCTTGCATNTGTANTTCCATATCAAACANCGGAAAATCGAACATGCCACCACCGCCTCCTGAATTAGATGAAGGGGGACAGAATGTTAATATACAATTGAATAATANATTCATATTGAAATGAACCCGAATATTTTCGGCTAACACACGTCAGAGGTTTAGTAGAGAATGGGAGAGAACATTGTATATCAACAATTGTACCACAAAATAGGACGTCACTGGCATGAATGAGANGGGAGTATAANTTCATGCATCTCATTAAAGCAAGCACAGTAAAGACTCTCTACTAAGCAAAAAAGGGAGTTTATTTCCGTCTGCACCATCAAGGAACTTGGAACCACAAGCCCATGAAAATTCCATATTCTACAGATTAGGTCTAAGTAATCATCAATGGTACTNTNNGTAAAAGTAGAAGTTTCCAAATCAGTGAAGAGTAAGTATTCTAGAACTAAATTTGCCTACAAAAATGAAAACTGTCGAGCAGAAGTAAAATCATAAACCCTTGATTAAGAAGTACAATATGGAAAAACCATTTAAGTACTCTGAAAAAGTATCATTGTGTTACTGACCACCCCTGAAATGATATCAAAGAATTCAAGAGTGAGCAGAGAACATGAGCTTAAAATGGTCTCGGTCAGCGGAGTTCCTAGTTCCCGACAGAGANCTACAACACTGATAATATCCCCAGACACTGAGACTCACCATCGAAATCTGGCATGTCATCTGAAAAATATATCACATTCAGCGTTGTTTGCGTTTGGGGCAGGCATAGGCAAGCTTAGCATAGCCTAATATCTTCTATAAGTCGGCCGGAGGGAATGATGTCCAGATCATTTGGACTTGGAAGGCTGACAGAACATTCAGTTCTCTGGTTGTGCATACCGTTTACATCAGTGGTTCTTAACCTTTTTTCTCCAGCGCCTCCTTTCAAAAACTGCCTGAGTCTGGCGCCCCCCTATTTTAAGGACTGTAGTATAACAAAGTGAGTAAGTGGTCGAAGTCCGCTTTCAGGTTGGGACTTCACTATTAGACCACTCGNCTAATTAACGGTATAATTGTATGTGCTATTTTCGGGATCAAATCCAGGTTGTTATAACAAGGTAAGGCCTACGGACTCATAGCATTTGGTTCGAGATNGATGTACACATCCCAAAGTCTCCTCTGCGATTGGCAATACGAGGAAGTTAATTGTATTGGGTTTTGTTTCATTCTTTGTGTGACTACTTGAATCAACTGAGAATTTGGTAGAGATTTGCTCACATTAAATTTAGTCCTGCACCAAGCTCTTACATTTTACATGAATGGGGGTAACAAGCTAACAACACTAAGCAGTATCATCCTTTATGATATGATGAACGAATATTCTGACGATTAGATTTTGTAGCTCTAAAATACAAGTATGTTTAGTTCATTATTTTGGCCAAAAAGATTCAAAACATCTTTAATGTACAAAGGGCATCACTCTCAAAAGTTGTACAGTAGCCTACAGCGCCTTTTCGATTTCGACACACAGTGCGCTGCACGATAAATACCTAGCTCAAAACATTTTGTGGAAAATAACACGAGCTATCAGAATAAGTATCAGTTTATTAATATTTTCATCATTTCAAAACAGCACAAAGCTGCGATACAATGAAAAGATAGGAAGGTGTCGAAACGACTTGGCGTAGCTAGCGTGACGGGAGTGCTGTAACGGGGATTTAGCAATCCATAAGTACGCCAAATTCATTTTACATGAATTAAAAAAAACACTGCATTCTGTTATGTTCGTGCATTTTACATTGGTATCGTTTCACTCTATTTTGTATAGGATTAGTAATTACCGCCAATCATTATTTCCTCGTGTGTCGTGCTTCGTATTTATACCCTGTGTTCTGTTGTCTACTGGTCTTTCGTTTAACTGCACTCTGGATCGTGTCGCCTGTCTTAAAGATGTTCTGCTGATAATATACTGATTTCATATTGCAACCTTGTCGTATGAGTTATTGTTCAAGCAAGATCAAGAACACAACACATTCATGGAAACATGGCAATGAGAACTCAGGGATATATAGAACTATTGTTCTACTATATATTCATATGTCCTTAGTACACCATCTACTGCGAGGCCATTTTCTTAAGCGTCCCCCATACCGCCCCCTGAGCGTTTCCGCCCCCTTAAAAATCAAAATCGCCCCCTGGGGGCGCTGGAGACAAGGTTGAGAACCAGAGGTTTACATCATTCAAATTATGCTCTATTCCGACAAATGTCAAGTATTTTGAATGCACTTACAATTCGACAGCACCAATCGAAATCAATGAGGTTTTCATAAAATTTCAGACTTGATAAAATGGTACGGTAATATACATGTGTAGCGTATAAACTCACCCCAAAAGCCTCCAGGAAACGTGAAGTTGAAGTCTGTAAAGGAAAAATAATCTCATAAAATCCCTAATTGCTGACAAAACAGGTTTCTCTATTTTACCAGCTGGCATATCGCAAGAGCTATATTTATATCTGCAAGTACCTACTGTGGTGCTATATTGAATATCATAGAAATAGCTTGATTAGCTTACGTGATTTACTTACCTGGAATACTCATGTTGAAATCAGGGAAACTCATGTTGAAACCAGGAAAGCTCATATTAAAATCCGGGAAGCTCATATTGAAGTCAGGCATGCTCATATTGAAATCTGGCATGCTCATATTGAAATCTGGCATGCTCATATTGAAGTCAGGCATGCTCATATTGAATTCTGGCATGCTCATATTGAAGTCTGGCATGCTCATATTAAAGTCTGGCATGCTCATATTAAAGTCTGGCATGCTCATATTGAAATCAGGCATGCTCATATTGAAATCTGGACTGCTCATGTTGAAGTCTGGATTACTCTGATTGAAATCTGAAAACAAGCAACACCTAATACAGATAAAAACTCCTCCCAATCCAAGGGCAATGCGATGTACTAACTATACTTGACATTCATGAACTATGATCATGAATATTACCATACTCTGACACTTTAGGACAGCTGTTTAAACCTTGGTACAGATAGGTAATGAATGATAACACATTATTTAAAACTGCTGTAACGAAAGACGGAAATAGTCGGATTACGAATACACAACAAACACAAAAAGTATCTAAAATTTAAGGATGAATATTCAAACTAACCTCCAAACCCATTGCCAAATGTCATATTACGATCTGAAGAAAATAACACAACTGAATGAATGTCAAGCGCAATAACTGGTTAAACTCACCTTTCGTTTCATTACCAAATGTCTTATTAAAACCTGAAAACCGAATAACATATTAATTAGTAGGCCCTATATATCCAAGGGGAAAATGATGTCCTATTTTTATTCAAAGCAGGGAGAAGCTATCTTAATTTTGTCGCGTCTAGAATGTCTAGAACGGTGGTTCTCGAACTTTTTTCGACACGGCCCCCTTTATGACAGTGAAAAATTTCGTGCCCTCCTTATCGCGATATCGAAAAATATTAAAGAGAGCAATCCCTGTGGATAGTTTGATGGCATTGAAGGTTATGGCTGTTGATGATAGAGTTCTGAAATATGAAATTGGGAAAATATAAGCAATTACCAAGAAATGGAAGCAAATCGTGTACAGCGCTAAAATTTTTCAAGTTAACTGCGGCTTCGCACACCCCCGTTTGAGAACCACTGGTTTAGAACATAGCATGGTATTATGTCATTTGACATTCGAAGATTAGATTCACACTGCGATATAGTACCATATGCCATGAATGCGGGATTCGAAATACGATACAGAACTTGATAAAACTTTTAGGGCAACATTAATGGCGTAATATTCATCAATTTGACGACTTTGTGATACCCCTAAGCAGAACGGTAATTTTAAATTCAATCCATCTCACGATACACAATGGAGTGACCGAGGTTTCATCTACTGGCAACAGAATCTACCTTCATCAAATTGGACAGCCCGGTTCTCAGTTAAAAATGATTCCCTTGTTGATATAATTTATAAATAAAGAACAGATTTAAACACAAACCGGGTATAGCATATTATAAATTCTGAGTTGGTTATTCATATAGACAATATTATACAATTTGAATCACTATCTGTT
>KE605394.1:422-26332 GCA_000444245.1 Botryllus schlosseri
TCATCAGAACATTCATTCCCCACCAATGATGTATATATAGTTGAATACGTACTATAGCTGGAGAACTGACTAATTCAAGGGTTCCAATCATCCCATATCGTATACGTCGACTATATCGCAAGGTAATCGTCCGTAGGCTCATACAGCATTTTTTTAAAGTAGTTACACAATTATGGCATATTTATACAATAAAAAAAAAACATAATTTAAAAAAAGTGTTTTCAACAACCATTACTTTTAAATGCAACCCTAATCGTAAGCTCATTTCTGATCTAAACCTACATGCTTATCCCTGACATCTTGTAACACGCGCTTTCCTTATTTTCACCACCAAGCACATGCTAGAAAATTCGCCTACTGGTTTGTTCGGTTTTAATTGCTAGATCCTCAGCAACGTGCTGATGTATTTTAAAGCTCGGGTCTGGAATACCGCATTGGGCCTTATCGCGTGTCGGAAATGCCACACTAAAACTCTCATAGTCGCAGGTTTGCTTCATCATGATCGGCATTCTCTTCGCAACCAATTATGAAAGGTAAGTTAACATTAACGTATACTCAAGACGTCTGAGTATGGCTTTTGTCATAATACGTAGATATTTAGTTTAGCTATTTACTTGTAAGGCTATATTCACAGAGAAAAAAAGATGCATTGTGTAGTTACTACTTGTAGTTACTACGCGTCTTGCTTTTTATGGACTTTCCTATTGATTATTAGGCTATATTCATATTGATGCAGGGCCGCTGCTGTACGTGTGTACTGTGCAGTGTGCATGCTTATACTGTTGCTTCACAACGCGGCAACGCGGGGTCGTCAACTCAAAACTGGTCACCGGGTCCTTTACTAATTTAGTTGAGGACGCAGGCCGCAAGTCTGTCTCAATCAGGAGTCGTCAGCTCAAAACGGGTCGCGGGCAGGGGCGTGCGGTGACGTTTATGGCTGGTTCTGTATTCTACATTGTGTTTTGCTCGTCAAATCTCTTTTTTACCTGGATATTATTTCTCTACAATGCCATTGTACGTTATAAAGCTGAATTGCACATTTCTCGGCGATTTTGAGTGGAGGTTTCACCGCTCTACAATTGGTAATATTAGGATTTTCGCATTCGGGGCGACAATAGCATTTGTTTGCTAGCAGCACTCCAGCAGATATTACGAATTCAGACGTGTTTATGATGAAATACATTGTCGCGGGTGAGGCAGGTGACTCACCTATCCTTTTGCGCTGTGTTTTTGAACAATGAATATGAAAATTGGTTAAATGCACGTCACTGGTCGAAGACCACTTTTCAAATTTCGTAGAGGCCGATCGCCGCAAGAATTCAATATCGAGATAAAATAGTCCACACAGTTTAACAACCACGTTTTGACGCCGGTACAACGCTGTGTCTCTAACATAGGCGACCAGAATATAGTTTCAGCAAAATAAATCTTATTTGTCAAATAAATAAAAACGCAAGTTAAAATCATTATTTCCTTCAATTTTGAACTATGAAATTGGCACGATACCTGACAACTCTTTCCAGCGATTAAAGGAGCGATATTACGGATACCAAGAAACGACAATCGGTGAAAAACCATCCGGTCGTAAAGCTTGATCTTATTGGGAGGCCCCAACTCGTTTTAAGCGTTGATGTTGTTTTTGTAGTTATTTGTAGTATTATTCATGCTGTTTGTCGGTGACTAAGGCATTTGCACCGGACCAATTGTCTTCATTTTTATTCCGTAGATGCCCGCTGATAGCACTGCCCACTTCTAGGCTTTTATAAGACAAAGCTTACACGGATGAGATGGCGATGAGTAGCTTAGGTAGGAATTCTGGAATCAGCCGAGGATCAGAGCCCGCAACCCATTAGGGTTGCAGCTGTTTGTTTGTTTTGAGGTATTCATGGTGTTTGTCGACTACTATGCTCCTTCACATCAGATCAATTCTCTTCATTGTTATTCAGTAGCTGCCGTGTTGTAGCATGGTCCACTTCTAGACTTTTATCAGCCACCGACTATCGGAATAGATGGCGAGGAGGAACCTGGATAAACCTTCAATACTTAGGTAGGAAGTCTGGAGTCGACCTCGGTCGGACTTGAACCCGCGACCCATTGGAGCTGCATCGGTGGTTTATAGCAGTAGGCTACGCCATCTCGGTACATTTTTCTAAGTGCCCCGTTGTGGCGGTGTCTGGGCCATTGCACGACAAGACAATGTGCTCATTGATATCAGCTGATCCGTCCTTCATGGAATGCTATTACCGTCGCCGCAGCCGTATCAGCAACTGATGAATAGAGATATTTGGCACAAGAGAATAGCCTTGTTTGAACAACAACAACAATATTTTTAAATTGAAATCAATTAAAGCATTTCAAAATGCATTACTAAGCGTTCTTCCAAAATCTCAAACCAGGTCGCGGGCAGCAAAATACGACCTGGCGGGCCGCGCTCCGGTTACCCCTGATCTAAATGTTATCACTAATTGCCTTTGGTCAAATGGACATAATGACGTAACCAAATCTCAGTGAGCCCTGTGATTTGGTTGTAGCAACACCACCGTACAAAAATACTCTCTTGTTAAATGCCGCAAACACTACTATTCCCCTACACCAGTGTTTCCAAAACTTTTTTGAGCTGCCGCCCCCTTAATAACGGATAAAGTGCCAGCTGCCCCCGACACCCCCTCACCCTGCCTAAGTCATAAAACGAAAGCTGTTCTGCGTTTATCACAGCTAATAACAAGACAAATGAAGCTGGTGCATTATTATCATCATCATTGTCATATTTAGTTTGAGTTTTGATATGATCAATATCATCAGTCTCAAATCCGCCCCGTACACGTCATGTAGGCCTAATGGCAAGTCGGTTTCTGCTGTGAGTCAGAAACTTTGTCACGGCACTGAGTACACGTTCTATCAGGGAAGGGAAACGACGAAAAAGCCAACGCGACTCTTGGCGAATTCAGGTTTAAGTATGCAGGAAAATAATTTCCTTGAGAGCATCAAGTGTGGGATTGGATAATGATAACAGCACGTCCAAAACCTTCTATGAAAGGTAAATGGAAGCTCTTTCCTGGAACTACCCAGTTATCTTCAGTAGAGGCAAAGAGTTTAGAGTAGTGTCATGAATAAAATTGAAATAGTTAGTGACTCTGTATTTCTAGATTCAAACGATCCTAATTTTACTTCACGCAGGCCTATACGTGATTCGAGTTTCTCTGGTGGTCGCATCTCGTTTCACGCAGGTAAGTGGTAAAGCATTCTAGGTGAATGACAAATATATAGTTTATCGAAGCACTGCGCGACCAGTGGATCAAATATGGACCGCAGAAAAACTCGTCCACCGCAATGTAGTTTTAAATGATATCACAAAAGTTACGGGGGAGGCCACTCCATACACAATCAACAATAGCACAGACATAAGTAGAGTAGCCAGACAGTTATATTAACTCAAAACTCCACACTCCGGTATCATATACGCTCACCCCGCATAAATTTAATTTGAAATTGTGCATCTTGTAACGAATTCGGAACACGAAACAGCTTCTGATAATGCAGGGTTCTGCCAACCGATCTCGTATGGCGCGATGCGCCACGAGCCCAGGACTATTATAACAAATATTTTGACCTGCACCCAGGTAATGCCAAGTATTGCTCGGATTTAGATTTAGATTACCAAGTGCACAATTTCGCACCTTTTCGCCTCTGCCATGCCTGTAATATATTTGTTCGAAACCTGTCATAAAGTAGGCTATCCCTACAACTACAACCACCCATTGCAGATCGCTAATAATTCACCAACCTATAGTGCGTTTTCATTTGAAGAATCACCGCCCTAAGTACACTCCTTCAACTAATTGAAACACCTAATCAACCAGCTGTCACAAGCGTAATCATTAAAGCATAGCTGCTTAACCAATCGAAGGCCGTGGTTTTGTGCTTGCCGCCAGTCTACTCGCCATTCGATGGTTGGACCGCCGCACTCTTTGGGAGCTCCTTTCAATCGCTTAGCTCTAAAAAAACTTCTGCTTTGGGCTTCTTGGTGTTACTTGATGATTTGTATCAATATTCTACAGAATGACCATTTAAAAAACGAAGAGATTTTGGAGTTTCCCAAATTTTGCACAACTGTTACTGAACTACATACACCGTAAATCTCAGAGTCGAGGAGGGATTTTCAACATAACGACTTATCCGAAACTGTGGAGAGAGAGCTAAAAAGCCTGGACGTTGGTGACGATATATTTTCGTCTCTTGTCGCAATATTGCGGAAGATGAGAAGTCGATGGTTGTACGGACGCGTGACGACCAGGAGGAAATATTTTGACGATGAATACATGTGAGTATATACAGCATTCATCTTTGCCTTTGTGGATCTTCCGATGGGCCGTCATGTTTGATCGATCTCTCCAATAAGTTCCTTGTCATCATTTCCTCTCCTGTTCGGCCAGGTTACCATATTTCAAGATACGAAAAATAGGACAGTTTTTTTATATTCACTATAAGAGAAATAAATGTGGAAAATTTATACAGACAATGCTAATCGACCGATAGGCTGACTAAATAACATAATAAGGATAACTTCGGCTTTCCACGGAGTCTCCGTTGGCTCGAGCTTTTCCGCAGTTCGTCATTTTGTGGCGAAGTGACCTTATTTCGTCGACTTTGTGAAGTTGCCTAGCACTCAAAACAAAAAGAGAGACGGCGGTCGTCCTTGGAGGACATTTTAGTTGTATTAACAAAAATAGTACAAATGCTCTCAAAATAGGACATATGGTATCCCTAGTGTTACGCCCAATCCCAGCCGCATTCTCTTGCGACAGCGTAATTATTTCCTACGTTACCTTAATATATGATAGCCTACTCCGTTCCTGCTAACTGAGATCGAAATAGTAAGAATTTTTTGGCCGATAAGGTGTTGAATATAATATACACTACATTAAGCTTGGATATTTATTACCCATTGTAGGGATGCTTCCGAGTCAGTATGCCTGACATTGATTTGGACATACTGGAACAGCAAACGGCATTTTGTCATATGTCAAGAGAGAATAAATAAAAAATGGTCAAGAATTGCGTTTCAATTCGGATGACAACCTCGTATTACAAAATGTTAACCCGATCCACCGGAGCCCGATTTATCATGAAGCTGATTTTAGATGTTGAGGTCGGGTTCGAATTTGTATATCTGATTCGCATGTCAAGAATACAAGTGTTCCAGTACAATCAATGAGGATATTATGCATCCGACATATTTCAGGAGCGAGTAGGTCTTTGAAACTCGCGCCCACGTCCGCATAAATTTTTCGCAGATTTACTATAGGCCTTACTGAACAGTTTCTGGGCCAGTTTTTTTTTTTGAGGAAAATGCTTCTCGATTCCATATTCCAAAAAAAAAGACATTTAGGCGTCGTCCGAGAACACTTTCAATTTTGTGAAAAAGAGGACAATTCCCCCTAAAAGAGGACGTATGGTAACCCTACATAAAGGCGTCGCCAATTTCGCTTTTCTCACTGATTAATCAGCGCATCGTCAAATCCAAGATTTCAAGTCGTGCGATGTTGCCTACAGCGATTCATGATATTGCCTGGAGATCTGTGCCATATCAACCTTGCTTCGGCAAATATGCGAATTTTGTATCGAGCTCGGCGGATTAGATTTGGCTGATGCATATCCCGTAAAAGGGTGAAGGTGTTTTCACCAAGAGAAAAGTATCTATTATATTGGACTGGTGAATAAGCGGTTACCGTCCGAAATAAATTCAACAATATTGATAAATAAGATGCTAATTAAGTGGTAAATTAGGAATTTATCAAAGATCCCTATTATATCATCAAAAGAGCCATATGACTGGTAGCCATTGGTTCCCGAAACCTGACCTACAGGTTATGCTATTCACGCTTACTCGTTTACAACATCCATGTCTGCTAGTGCTGTTGGAAGGAAAATAAAGACAAGTGCACAAAGCTTGAGGTGTGCTCTTGATCAGAGCTGCTAGCTTCAGTAAATTAACCGAAACTCCTTCATATCTATAGATGATATCTTACCGACTGCACATTTCCGTATGCCCAATACCATCCAGTTTACTATGGATAGATATATTCCCCCAATTTACGCAATGGATGTTTTCAGAGACTTCAGTACCCAGGTACGCAGAATATTACGCAGGACCGAGAGTCAACGTTGGACACGGTTGAATGAGCTATCAAAAGCTATACGCGAACGAATAGTCAAAATACAGGTAAATCTCATCACCGTCATACTCCTACAACATTTAAACAATTCTATCATTACAAATATTGTTTCCGATAAACGGCACTGTCGTAACGATTTCGATAATCAAAATATCAATAATACTAGAGCACCAAAACCCTTTTTAGTCGATAAGGAATGTGAAATTCGGGTTTGCCACTTGAAATGACAGCGAAGAGAAAAAAATAATCATGTGAGACGGAGATTAATCTCTCCAACCATGAGACTATCGCCGCACGTCACTCCTACCTGAGCACCAACAATGATTACTATGAGAAGCTGCTTTTACGATTATTGCATTCATGTTATCCAGAATCCGCCCGACTGCAATGCAGCAAAGCTTCTGGTGTGCGACGTCACAAATCTAGCGACCGGTTTCGGTAGCAAGATGCACCTACTGACCAGAGATTTTCTCCGTTCCATATATTCCAACCGAACATTCGTATTGAAGTCCCAGGGTTGGAAGTATGAGGAGGAGAACTGGGAATACTATTTACGACCGCTCGGGAAGTGCGAATACAAAAATATACCGGACAACCTACAGATTTTATCAGGTATGAATTTCCTTTGTGATGTTCAACGGAAACGGGCCAAGTGTAATGAGAATTAAGTATGTTATCTTGCGGTTTTCGTGGATCGGTCGATTGAACGGATCTACAACTTGCAGTCAACTCCTGATAAATGGGCTGCGGTTGCAAGCTAATGAATTTTCACGCAATGGTCAAGTTGCCAACATCTGGAAACGAGTACATCAGTATATTTTTTCCGTTGGTCCTCCTACCCAACTCTAGGCGCATTCGAGGAGAACCGAAGTGATGATTATTTCCTCAACATATAAATATGCTTACGTAATGAAATACATGATACAATCAAATGTGTCAAACGTAGTATAACATAAATATTCAAACTTTTGTGGGCTTTTGCCCCGTGGGCCCTAGCGAACTCTAACTACGGTGTATATTAAACGATTAGGTGCTCCATTTCTGCAGATCATGCATTTTTAGAGAGGGTTTCAGCATTAAAACTACGACATGTAGGGACACCAACTCGCAAGAAGGGCGAGTAAAATATTCAAGTTGACTAAATCTTAACAAGGTACTCTGCTTCGACAAAAACATGACAATATTTCGGTTCAAAGGTTTGAACCAATCAAAAGCTGTTTGATATTTCGGTTGCAATTGGTTCTCAGAGATATGCTTCAATTTCTATGCCATTCCAAACACGACTGTGGATATGACGTGGGAATTATTTTAATTCCCTTAAAATGTAATGGTTTCTCCCAATATTTTCCACCGTTCAATATGATCGAAAAGTCAACGATATATCCAAAAGTGAAATAATACCCTCATTGTTCGCCAATCTAAAAAACTCACTCATTTATTTTCGTTTAGAAAAAACAAAAAACGAAAGGGTCGTCCGATCGAATTTCAAAACACATCACACCGATTGGTCAGTCCCGAGAACATATTGGATGCACTCAAGAAAATCCACGATGATCCTTTCGCTTGGTGGATTGCACAGTTTGTCAGTTACGTCTTTCGGCTCCAACCTTGGTTCGAGGCGAAGGTTGAATCCATCGGCGACCGTATCGGATTCACTAACAACATAGTAGGGTGAGTCACGAGTATCTCACTTGGCAAATACTGAAAAAGGTATCCGAAGTTTCAGATTGCATTATCTCGATCAGTGTTGGAGACCCGAGTTAACTTTTTCATAGGACTATAACCCAGGGTTGTAACCAAGTCACAAGATTCAGAGTCACAACTCAATCTCACTTTTATAGTTTCGACCCGAGTCAAGTCGAGTCATTTTCAATTCACCAGCGAGTCAACTAAGAGTCCAAGTCATGGAGCAGAGTATCGAGTCCGAGTCATTGTGTTTTGCCTCAAGTCCGAGTCCAAGTAATTTTGTTCATTGTTCAGTTCCGAGTTAATGTCACGTGAAACTCGCTTTTTACAACACTGCTCAGTGTTATCGAATGCTTCGTATTCATAATATACTCATTTTCCTCACTTATACCAGTTTCTCTAATCATTTTCAAGTAGCAGTACTGATAGAGGAAATAATATTTATGTTATAACTTTACTATTCTTCGAAATTACAATAACATGCCTGTCTTGGTAGACCCAGTCTCGATTCATATGACTTGCTCCGATTCATGCGTAATGACTCGAGTATAAGTCGAGTCAATACACAAATTTACTGGAGTCGAGTCGAGTCATTTTTCATTCAAGACGAAAATTTGATCAGTTCTACGTATGAGTGAGCGATACAACGCCTTTTTGCATGCCTAACTCCATATAGACCTAGGTTCCTCGATACAGAATAAATTGCGACTCGTCAATAATCGTTGAACGCGATCGAATGTAAAATAGCTCAATGGACGGCGATCAAATGTAAAAAATATCGAAAAATGAAACAATATCTGGACATGGCCTTTTTCGTGCCATTCCCGTCGCACTCCATCACTATCACACGAATAAACGTTTACGATAATGGAACGTCCAGACATGTCACATAATTCCATGAAAGGCACATCGTGAAATTATGCTTACGTTTGTATGTTTTATTCACGAAATTTGCGCTTTCAAACTATGAGCTCACTCGCGCCCGTACATTAACTTCAGTAACATCATTCTCTTTGAAATCTTCTTCAGTCGTATAACGGACGACTGCCATTCACGCGCTCTCCCACCATCAGTCTCTCTCGTTTTTCGTGCGGCCGTAACTTGAGTCGCAGCTGCCGACTTTTTGGCTGGGCTCGCCGCTCACCATTACTCTGTGCTTTTTCACACACTGCAATTGCAGCGAGGCTGGTGATGAGGAGCCCAGATAAACCTCGACACACAGAATGTTGTGACGATAGTGCTTTTAACCTACTGCGCCACTCGCTTCCACATTACGCGTGCATGAATTCACAACGATGTAGAGTTATAGCGCATTTTCCAGGAAATGCTTTATATTCAACGGCCGCGGGAATGCTGAGAAGCCTTGTTGATTTTGTTGATTTAGAAAGTCGACTGCTACCACAAAATCCTGACTAAAGCGTCGCGAGACTAGATGTGCGATGTGCGTCTTGAAAACTTTTCGGCTTTCAATCCGGCGATCACGTTGTAACGATTTGCCTTTTCTTTCTGTAACGGACTAGTTCCTAGGGATGTCGCAATATCTCCCATTCATGGAATATTATTTCCAGGATTCATATTCGATGGGGTGACAAGTTACGCCGCGACGCTACAAAGCACGAAGTGAATGAATACATGGACTTTGCCGATATTTTTTATCAATTGCGGGAAGCGCTGGGCCATAAAGCGAAACGCGTGGTTTATGTTGCAACAGAAAGCTCGGAAGCATGGAAGGATCTGAAGTCCAGGTATGCTCCATGTAGTTCAGCGCTTTTTAACCTGTGGAACACTTTCATTAATCTGCTAGTCTTCGCGGAACTCCAAATTTTTGCTCAGTCTTGAAAAGAAAAATCTACAACAACACACATTTACCAACACAACTAATACTTTGACACAGACTCATGGTGGGCACAATGAGCTGTGCACCAAAAAATGTTGAAATTAAACAATTGAAATATCGTATTGATTCAAAACAAAAACTTTGTAATGAATATTATTGCGAATCAATGTGACTTTGTTTGTTTTTGATGTAGCCTATTCATGGTGTTTATCGACTACTACGGTCATTTACATCGAGCCGATATTCTTCAATTTTATTCCGTAACTGCCGAATTATAGCACGGCCCAATTCTGGGCTTTTTGTAAGTCACTGCTTACGCGGATGAGGTGACGAGGACCGAGGATGAGCCCAGATAAGCCTTCAACACTTAGGTATAGGAATTTCGATGTCAATGTATGAGGTGCGTGAGTGATGAACTCCATAGGGAGCCTTTGAGATTGGGTCATGGAACCCCCAGTGTTCCATGGAACACCTCTTATGAACCATGGATATAGTATCTTATCTAAATGTAGATCAGCAACCGGTCGGACTTGGATACCGTCAGAGTTACTCTTAATCCGTAGCTTAGCCAGTTGCCAGTGTTTGGATGACTCGAGTCCCCTTTTTCGTATGACTTGAATTGACTTGACTCGACGTTTCAGAAATGTTGATTGACTCGTGACCTAAAGCACAATTTACGAGTCAATTTCAAGTTGTCAAGGAATCAGTGTCGACTAAATCGCTGGATCCTCTATAAGTCCTGATTGCTAACGATACTCGGGTGAACTGTGAGCCGCAACCAATTGCTCAATGATTGCGCGCTTTATCGAGGCTCCATTGTTATATCACAAATAAAATGACCGCAAATGCAATGTCGTAAACTAGTTGTAAAGTAATCTGATAGCAATATATCTCTATTGTATAAACTTCTCACAGAACCCAGCGCTAATAAAACCAACCCTCTTATATGATCTAAATAAAATGAATATCGTTCATATTACAAATCCACAATTGCAGCAGGCATAAATTCTATTTCATGGATGTATAA
Source organism: Botryllus schlosseri (assembly GCA_000444245.1). Lineage (NCBI taxonomy): Eukaryota > Metazoa > Chordata > Ascidiacea > Stolidobranchia > Styelidae > Botryllus > Botryllus schlosseri. The sequence continues at coordinate 11,149 of KE605394.1, forward strand.
GTTAGTAGTGCATTGAACATATCAATTTTCATTAACTTTGTGTGGTTTCGCATTCTGTGCTGTATTTTGGCTGTTAATTATAGCTATACCGTTACTTGCGTACATATTCAACTCTATATTCGTTCTTCGATTCAGAATAACTGGGACTCAATCCGTATCAGTTAGCAAAATGCAATGACTTTGAATTATGCCTCGTACTTTGAAGATTAAACTTGACTTGACTCGTGACTTGACTTGAATTGACTCGAGTATCCTCCAAAAATCGAGTGTCTTGACTCGAGTCACCTTCGTAAATTGATTGACGTGACTTGACTCGAGTCAAAATGTGCAATGAACTGAGTTGACTTGTGACGCGAACATTTTCGACAGTTTTGTAATTTTAGGTATCCGGAATATACCTTCATCGGCAGCGGTTATGTGAATGAGAGTAGAGACATTAGTGCGACAGAACGCGTGCCATATGATGGAATAAAATTCGCTCTTCCGTCAGTCTTGACTGACATGTACTTCCTGTCGAAGAGCGACTACGTCGTTTGCACGTTATCATCGAACGTAAGTTTGAAAAATACCACATTTTGCGATACAGCCCACAACCTGATGCGTTGGAAGGTGCTGATTAGCAGTAATTCGACGTCGTCGGGACTAATTTTCCATCACAACATACCAAATTACTTATCGATTGAATTATACAATGAATGTGTCAGTCTGACTTGATATACTAAAGTTAATTAGCTGAGTTTGCAGAAAGCAAATATCTGCCAACCAAAAACACACGCAACCGCCAAGTCAGTGCGAAAATGAACAAGCCATATTTATGAATTCATGAAACCACTGTACCGTGTAGTGCATAAAATGGACCAGAGCTGGAATGGATATCCGGGCTGACGGTCTCATTTTTAGCCGGAGCCGGATCGGAGCCGGACCAGAGAATTGAAAAACAGGATAGGAGTCAGTCCATAGAATTTGTAGATCTGCTCCGTGTACCGTGTAGGGCGGAGCATGGACCAGCGCTGGATTGGATATCCGGGCAAACTCTTTCATTTTAGCCCGAGCCGGATCGGAGCTGGGCCAGAGAATTGAAAAATAGGATAGGAGTCGGACCAGAGAATTTGTACATCTGCTCCACAGTATCTTATATCGAGAATATTTCACCTGGCGTCATATCTGGATCACTGCATTTTTGTAGATATGTCTACCTACACAAACATTTCCAATTGAATGCTATGCTCCTGCTTTTTTTCTGTTGTTTTCTGTTGTTGTTTTTTTTGTTTTTTCTGTTTCTGTTTCTGTAGCGTCGAGTAAAAGTTATTTCTAGCCGCGACTTATTGTCCACCTCTTTGCAATCCAATGTTTGAGCCGCAGAAGTAGTTTGAGCTTCCTTGGGTATAGTAGGAACTTCGGTGACATTACCGACATCGCATGTATACTATAATATTGGGAGCTGAATTTCAATTTTAGTTCGACATCAAGCATTTCAAGGCGCGCATAATGCTGGTTACAAATATAAGTGGTTAAAGTAGGGGGAGACCGGGGACAATTGTAACACTTTTTGTATTTTCCAACATTACGTGTATTTCTCATGGAAATTCCATTTCCAAATTTTTATATAAAGAAGCCAACAATTCGATAGTTGATATGAAAACTAAAATGGAGCTCAATCAATAACACTGGTCAACACATATTTTTAGGCAGACAAAGTAAGAGTGGTTTTGGGGGTTCTGAAGGGCACTGATTTCGAATATGACCTTGTTTTTTTCAAGTTGGCTCTTGTTGTGGAGATATAACATGGGGGTATTTTGACCAAAATCTCCCATTTTCGCGGTAATGACTAGATAAAAAATCGACTTAGTCGTACTATAAAGTTTGGAAATTCAATCTACTTGTTATTTTTACACACCGAAGACTATTTTAAATCAAAATACAGCAGCAGCACTATATTTAGGGGTAATAGATTTATCAAAGTGTAATGAATCATGGAAATTTTGGGTCGCAAAAATCGCTGCTCAGATGTTACAATCGCCCCGTACCCAGGGGGCAATTGTACCACCATTGCGGGGCAATTATAACAGTGTTATTTATAACTAAAAACAAACCAAATGAACAACGAAAACAGGAGAAAAATTGTAATATTGCATTAAACTAAAGAAAGAGAAGTTTGAACGCTTTCAGGCTACGTCCCATCGCAATTCTGGCATCTGAATACAGTATCACCCTTCGTGCCTTCTTCAACGGTTGAAAGTGTACAAGAAACACATTCCTTCCATCATCTCCCTACATATATTCGGCCTCTTCTATGAAGGTTCTGTTGTTCAGCTTGCATAACGGGTTGGTCATTCGGTCATATGCGAAGGTGCAAAACCGACTTGGCTGACATATCTTGGTTGAATGGGTCGATGATAGTGTAGCAAAACGAGGGCACAGCATTGTGTGGCGTCAAAGCTATAATGATACTCATCTGTTCTGTACTAAATTAAAATAACTCGTTCACACCAAATGACAAGTGGGCCATGATCAAAATCAGGGGCACGTTCAAGTGACACCACTGACCAGTGACCATTGAAGGTCGACACACCAAAAGTCGATGAGCATGAGCAATGGGGGTTGAATCACGGAAATAACCGAACTGTAAAATTCACATCACCACTTTTGTATGGCCGTTCCTACCGATGATCATGTTCGAAGTATGGCAATGGTCACATCTGTTCTGGTGTTGAACTTCTGACTGTTACTAGATTATTTTGCAGTAGATAAATGGTTATACCAACATATAAACAAAGATATCCAGCATTGAAAACATATTGTAACGGGGCAAAAGTAACAGAGTGTTATAATTGCCCCTGACACGCTCGACCATGATTCGTGTTTCAGTATGGTGCCTTCCCAGCAATGAAAGTCATAGTTTTTCCATCATCATGGTAGACTATGGTAACACAGCTACATATTACGTTGTAATCACTTGAGGTACCATTCGTCTAAACAAATTATTCCAGACCAGAAATTATTTACTCAAGGGTCCAAAATTTCGTTTTTATCAAATTATTCCGGGGTTTCGCGTCGTAGCTCAACGTAACGTCAGGTATAGTAGGAGAGATAACTACCGCATGCGCACTTAAAATGTCAGGGCGATTCGGTGAGGTCAATTGTTACATTTGCCCCTAGTTACATTTGTCCCCGGTATCCCCTATTCTAGTAAAAGTATAAAGAATTTCATATAAATCCACTCGAATGCAAGCCGCGATTTCCAAGATATGTAGGTAGTTTGGATGAGTATAGATTGGGTCTGGCTCTCATATACTTCTAGTTTCGTGAATCAGGGGAAGGCTGGTTTAAAAATTGCATGAATTGTCTTTGCGATAACGTGAAGTTACTGATCACTTTACAAGTATTCAACTGTATTGCAGGAGCTGTTTTGCTCAATTAGTATGGTTATGTTATTTCACTCACTAAAGTGATACAGACCAACCCCACTTTACACAACACATAGGTGTAAATAGCAAGTACAATAGCAACCTTTTGAATTATACCATGATATTGTGAAAGATTAAATAAGTAAATAAAATAATGAGTAATTAAAAAGAATAAATACATCGTCTGGTTTTCTAAGTGACAACAGTACTTGTAAAATTATTGCACATATATAACAAAACTCGGTTTCCAAAAATATTTCGCGTATGTAGCTCGGCCGCCTGGGTCGAAACAATCTTTAAGAAATGAGTGCAAGTATATTCCTAGTCCGTGAATACTCGACTGAGTGCATCGAGGCATATGCTATTTGACGATACTCCCTACATTTCGTGTCTGACTACCGTTCATTAGTAGTGAAAGAGTGTGTGCTTGTCATCAGTATAGTGTACGTGCGAAAAGGAAGGATATTTCGATATGAATACTACCATGTTAATTGCGCACTCAATAATTTGCTGGGTTGTCTTCAAAGACGATGCAAAACAAATTTCACTCAATTCCAACAAGTAGACACAGAGTTATTAGAGTGTTTCGTAGATAATCCGCGGATCCATGGATATTCTGCAGTTTCGTGGTTTTAGGCGGATTGTGCAGTCAAAAAATATTTCATAGGTATTTTGAAAGGCTGAAGAATCACTGTACTAACCTGTTTCAGATTTGCCGTGCTACATACGAGCTATTGATGACGCGCTACGTCATGGCATCCGACAGATTGATGAGCCTCGATCACTATTATCGCTTTTCTAGTCATCCGCGATATGTGGTGATTCAGGCTCACAAGAAACGCAACAAAGAAGAGATTGATATGGAGGTGGGAGATGAGTTAGCTGGTCTACGTGGGATAACATACAAGGCCTTCGATGGAAGTCTTTTCGCAACCAATGAACGAACAGACGAAAAAGGTTTTTTCCCTCCACACAAAGCAAAGGTCATCGTGAAACCTCTCGAATCTCTCGTGTTCGAGGATATCTAACGCTAAATGTAATCCTTCAGTTCATCGGGCATGTGAAAAGTTGCGTTTGAGCGATGGTTTTGCTGCTACTTTGCGATCAAAAGTTTGATCTAATGACTTTGAGAGATGAATATGTCGGTTCATTTTCCGATGCGTCATATTTCGGTAACAAACAGTAAATATGTATTTTGATAGACCTAACAATGAATGTCGTCGCCAAATAAACTAGGTTGATCGGAAATTTTCCAAATGATATAATCTCATCCAAGTAGTTCATCCTAGTACTGAGATCATTATGGAATTCCGTATATTTGTTTCCGGTAATTATGCATATTAATAATTATACATACATTAATTGTACATTCAATTCAATTAAATTTATGGTTAAATTTTTGATCATGTCAATACGCCACAAGCCTGTGATACAATAAAAAATAGGACGGTGTCGAAACTACTTGGAGTGGTCTTCAAAATCAGACACCCAGCTGGCGTATGCCATGCAAAAAAGGAGACATACACACCGAATGAAAAGCAAGAAGATAATATAAAGGACAGGTGTCAAAAAGTGGTGTGAGTCGGAAGGCGAGATCGATATGCCAGGTCGTGGTACGGTAAACTAGAGAGCTAACTAGTATTCATTCAGTGGAAATTGTTCGTATTTCGGCTGAATGTGGACATGCTCGATGACCGTCGGATAGCTGTTGGGATAATGTTCTAGAAATCAGGTCCGGCATATTTGATAGAGCGATGATCTTTTTTGTCTACCATATGGTAGTTGAACGACGTGGACGCCGTGTGTCGTACTTATGAACTTTCGATACCGAGCTAAACAAGTTATTGAAGTTTTCGGGGCAGTGGTCGCAGTGGAATTGATACATCCGGCGATCTGGTGTTGTGGCTTTGTCATTTCACCACATCTGTTGTTGCTGTTCTGTTAGCACGGTATACGACAGGGGCAGGGAAACTATAAAATTATACTTGATCGAAGATTCATATCATATCATCAGACGCTATATATAGCGTCTGATGATATGATATGAATCTTCGATCAAGTATAATTTTCTTTGCTTACTCTGCATAATAGTTATCAATATTGCTGCAACTTCTTTGTAAATTTCGATAGCGGCCGTAATCATTATTCTTGTGGTCGCTGAAACAAGTCCTTATATCAGACCTGGGCAAAGTGCGGCCTGCGGGCCAAATGCGGCCCGTGGAGCTATTCTGTGCGGCCCGCGTGTCCGTTGCTTGGAATTTAACATAAACCTACACTGTAAAAAATCTGGTAGATTTACTGGGAAATCTCTGTAAATTTTACCACGAATTACCGGTCGCAGCCAATTACTGTGCAGAGCTTGTCATTTTACATTTTGATATGTAATATTACCTTAATATAGCTGTAAAGTAAGTTACCAGAATTTCTTCGCAAAATTACTGACAGTTACTCGTTACTGCAGTTTACCGAGCTATTGGCAAAATTGATTAGCCTCAAAATCGCTGCAGCCAATGTATACGTAGAACTGAATGTTACTGATATATCATTCTAGAGGTGATTTGACCTGATTGAACCTCGTTTGCGAGACTGGGGTCTGTCATACCGAAATTGTTGGCCCTAGTATCAATTTAAGCTTAGTAGGGTACAAGAAATAACTGACAATCGTAGCTAATGTGGTACACCGTAGCCAGATTATATTATAAGGCAATGGCTGTACGGCCAGTCTCGCTGGTTACATTCGTTGTCACGGATAAGGCTGATAAGTTAGAAAATTAGTTCAGGATGTATAATATTGCTCGGGGAAACTAGAAATATCAGCACCGCATGCTCAGCTGACCATTTGTTAATGGCGGACAAGGCGACCTAGGTTACATTAGGTGACTGCTTTTTCTGAGATTCGTAGTAAACAACCAACGCACAACTGTGACATCACAAGTAGCGTCTAGTTAGGTAAGTACAGTAAGGCTGCGTTCATCGTTTGTTTTGATACCTATTGTGAAACCAGTCGTCAAAACCAACCCGTTCACATAGCATGAAGTTCTCGAACCATTACGAAATTTTGGCGTTCACACTCGAGTGATTTTGATATCATGGCCTCAAAACATGAGCGTTCATACTCGAGCGAGGTTACGAGGACTAAGCGTTTTTCGCGCTCGTTATCGCGCTAATTAACGCGACGTTCCATCTGCGGTGGACGGTATTTTGGCGTTGGTGCGAGATTCGTCAAACCTGCTCTCCAACCTGGTTTGGGGGTGCGCTGACTATCCAGTATCTTTACAGAGTAGATGGAGGGTAATGTAATGCGTAGCCGTGGCATTTTGTGGAGACCGCAGGAAGTGGTAAAACTGGTGCAGGAGTGGAAGACTGAGAGAATTCAGGCCATGACACTCGTCGGAAAACCGAATAAAGAAATATTCACCATAATTTCGAATAGTTTGAACAAGCTGGGAATAGAGAGATCTCCAGATTGCTGCTTGAAAAAGTTACAGGCCCTTAAGCGGGAATTCAGAAAGTATAAAGACAAAGTTAACAGCAGCGGTGAAGCAGGGGACCTTTATCCTCCTGCGTCTATTGCTGATGTATATGAAGATTTGAATGAAACCATTGGGAAAGACCCACTGACTATACCATCGCTAATAACCTCGGATAATCTCGATGGTAAGGTTTTTTTTTACAAGTGATGCAGTTGGACATAGATGGATCAGATATGTTATTGGAATGGCAGAAGTGTAATGAGTTTGCTCTAAAAACAACACCAATCTCATTTTTACGACTTTGACAAAGATGTGGTAAAAAGTGTATAACACACAGAGTAAGATATGTCATTTTCCTTATAGAAGCCTTTAGATTGAGATTGAGACAAACCAGCAACCAGTCAAATTATTTTATATTCTTTTAATTTCAAACCTAATATGTTGTTTCAGATTCTTTTGCAAGCACTAGTTCCAGCAGCAGTGAAGTGAAGACAAGAAGAAAGAGGAAGTTAGATGCTTCAAGTAAATATAGACCGTCTGATTGATATATAGTGACACTCTTATCTATAGGCAGCGGTATATAGTTATATCATGCAGTCATGGATTTATGTGAAGCTTTTGTTATCATGATGTAATCATAAATCAGCTAACTTTCTTGCCATCAGTCTTGTGAACAGTGTCATTTCATGCAGGTGAATCAATACAGACAATGATCGAGAATGCTGAAGACAGACAAGACAAGAGGTTTAAACAGTGGATGCAGTTTCAGGTGAGTCATTCATCAAACGGCTTGTCATTAGCTGCCACGATACTTCCCACTTCCCGTGATGAGTATGTAACAAACTTTGAAAATTTTCAGGCAGAAGAAAATGAGAAAGAGAGGAAGCACGATGTTGAGATGTTACGAAGCTTACTTGGAATTGAAAGTCGAGCTGAAAGCTATTCAATGTAAGTTGTCAGTGACTATAAACACTAACTTTCTCCGGTACCCTATGCAGCTTTTGAACTATATGTATGTAAAAGATAGTGACAGGCAATCAAAGTTGTAGAAAATTTCGCCTCAATACTAGCAGTCACAAAGGGTTAATAATATTTCCAGTAATTGCGTTACCAGCTCTCAGAACAGATAAATGTTTTCTTTGCTGTGGATTTGCAAAATCTATAATTGTTTGTTGCAGCAGCAGACAAGAAAATGAAGAAGAGGCTTCAACTCCTGCCGTACATGTAGTGATCGAAAGTGAATAAACATCTCATCTCTGAAGTCTTCGTTACCGTACATGGCATGGGCAGGGCATAGGATTAAATTGACTTGTGACATTACTGGACTCACCTACAATAACTGTTTTGAATCAGTCTTTCTAGGTCAATGAGCTAAAATGTGTAGAGGCATCTGCTTATGATTATGGCTGCTTGACTAGCCCCATTGCAATCTCTGATCTTGCTTATGTCTGGTGTGATAAAGTCCTATTCAGCCATTGACGAAAGTGTTTCATCGTTCATTTATTAGGATAAACTGCTTTTGGCAGGAAGCTGTATGCGTGTCAGCCGTGTCAAATCCAATCAAAACAAAGCATCTTTGAGCGTGTCGCGTACACGAATGCCAGACTCCAGATCACTTTCAATGCTGGTAGCTTCGATATCATCATCCACTAAATCTGTAGGTGGCAACTCTGCGTAGTCCATGTTCTCTTCACAGAAGTTGTGCAATGTGATGCATGATGCTATCTGCAACCGAGCATTCTCGGGCAAAGCATCGCACCTCTTCAACAAACAGCGCCAACGGTGCTTCAACCGTCCAAATGCCTGCTCCACTACTCGTCTTGCAGAACATAACTTCTAAAAATAAACTTGAGCTTATAGCCTAGTGAAACATAACAACATATCAGGCTTGTATTTACCTTGTTGAAATATTCCTCAGAGGGGCTACTGGGGTTGCTGTAAACTTTCATCACCCATGGGCGCAAAGGATAGGCGCTGTCAGCAACTATGTAGTAGGGGATATTAACATCATTCAGAAAGAGGTCACTCTGTTTCAAAAAAAGATGATCAGTCATGTGCAGGGTCTTAATAGGTCAAGGTTAAAGGACCTACTGGTGGAAATAAATTGCCGTGATCTCCTTTGATGCAAATGGGCGAGTTCAAGAACATTCTAGCGTCATGCACCTTACCTGGATGTGTGATAAAATCAAAATGTATGATTAAATTAAAGAGTCAAATTATATAGCTAATTGTTCCTTTTGCACAGGCTAGGCTTCAAAAATAATTACTAGGACTTACCGGGCCATCCTATGACAACATCCAAGAATCTGAATGTTTGAACTTGGCATAAATGGACAAGTGAACAAACTAAACATTATCCAAGTTTTTCTCACCTCCCCTTGGAGTCTGTTACAGCTTGAATGTTGATTGAATATCTACCCTTTCGATTGAAATAGTCAGGTCCATTGACTGTTGGTTTAGGGATGTGTATGTGGCAGCCGTCTACGGCACCAACGCAATTTGGAATGCCCTTGTCAATACAGAATGCCATGGAGGTAGCTCTAGGATTGGCAGGTATCCTCACAAAATTTTTCATCATATGATTTACAATGGTAACACACACATCCATGGTTATCTGTTGTAATAAAACATAGTTGAACTATTGACTACCGTACTTCCGATGCAAAGATCAAATCATATTTACGTTGAACACTGTGGACTTTCCAAGACCGAAGTATTCACCAACACTGCGGTAACTCATGTCACTACCGAGACGACATAGGGCGATGGCAACACGACAAGACACTGACACCGGTTTCTTGAAATTGGTTTGCTTTTTTGACAAGCTTTCGCGTAGGTGCTCAACTAGTACGTTGAATGTGTCTCTGAAATGTGAAGTTAGGTAGGTTCAGAAAAGTCCCTTGGAATATTACTGTACTGTATGTTACTGGATGTCTTATCGTACACCATAGGTAGGCCTATATATGTGATTTTTTATATTAAAATATATTCACTTTCTCAGACGCAAATGGCGTTTGTAATCAGCCTCTTCCCATAAATTGAGAGCTCTCTCCCAATAGCCACAGTTGGGCTTCGGTCGTTCTCGGCGAAGCGACATATTATTTTTCATTGCGGCTAGGCGAGTTCTGTTGTTCATGACCATATCTTCGCTGCGAACAATTGATCGCATCCTTCTTCGTGATTTTTTACGAAAAATTGAATACAAGTATATTTTCTTACGACGACTCATAATCATAAACACTGTAAGTACATTATGCTCTGATTCATTGCTTCCTTACGCATACATTGATTAACAAGCAAACGAGAGCAGACCACTCATCAGGTTCGCACAACTGCGCTGGGCTATACCACATAGGCACTTTCCTTCATTAATAGAAATAATTCTTCCAATACTCTGATATGAACGGGGAAGCTTCACGCCAAACGGCGTCAAACTTTTCTCCTCAAAACCAGTGCGTTCATTTACCCGTCAATTGTGACGTCGATGTCAAAACCAATGCGTTCACCGTCACGTTGCGAAGTTGCCTTGCGTTCACATTGCTGGTTTTCGTACCAGGTTTTCACAATCATTCGTGGCGAAACCACACCATGAACGCAGCCTAAGTAGTGAACAACACATGGAATATATATCAATTTATACGAAATTAGATGAAAAAAGGGACTATATGCAATGATAAATGTTTCTGTATGGAAAAAACGACCCAGATCAAACATTATAACGTGGCCAGTAAATATTATTGGTGTCATGTGTCAGCGGATGAATACCATTTATTTCGAAATCGTTCGGGTGTCGTCTGGCCAGTGGCCATTAGTGAGATTTGAGCAAAGGGTGGAGCGAAGCTTGTTGTGCTGGAAGAAAGTGGACACGATCGTTGAAGATTCCTAGGAATGCTGAATGGAATACACATCTTAAAAGGTAATACAGTACTACAGAGTATTTGTTACCGTGAATATCTGACTCTGCACACCAGCCCTCGATGACTTAGATTTCATGATTGATATATTTCATTCGCCGCATTCTCTGTTCTATTTTGGGATATTTGTCGACTTATATAGTGACCACATACTCCGCTGCGGAGGAGTTGAAACTGTTGGCTTGGTAATGTCATTTTCGGGCCATAGCATAGATATGTTTTCATCCACTGCTGGATTTGTTTGCCACACATGCCACCTTAAATTAGGAACCTTTTGCTTCAATACAGAGATAAAGTAATGAATCTCTGCTATGCCATGTAAAAGGCGGAGCCGTCATCACACAATGTGCCAGTACCGGTACTTCGAAACATGTTATATTTTTGTTAGCCTATTTGTCTTAGTCTTTATAATGTCATGTCCACTGTCCAGGTTAGGAACTTTGCTTTATATAGCTACTTACGCACGAATTCTTTTTAGTGGAACTGCAAGATACTACTTACACAGAAGGAATGAGAACGAGAAAAAGAAACAATTGGAAGTTTGGCCGGTGGTGGAATTAATTCACATTTTCTTGAGACCACTCGTGTTACTGCATGTCTCCTAAAGAAGAATTAGACCTCCAGCAGCAATATTTTTCCATCGATAACCACTCATCGTGATATCATGAATGAATATACAGTTTGTTCCAATGTCGTTTTGGGGATGTGAAGAAAATGTTGCGATATTTTTGCATCGGGTTGCTTTGCGATAGGTATGGATGTACGTGAATTTACAAGCTGGTATGTAATCCTGATTTACAGGGACAGCATGTAGGTAGGTAGGCGGTAAAATGACAGTCTCGATCGCAAATGTACAGGAGAACATGTAGATTAGATATACCGGAGGTGACTGTAACATTACAGTCTGGCGTTTAAAGTGAGATTACCGGACGAGTGTAAGTTAAATTTACATTGACTAATGGTAATGTTAGATTACCACGAAATGTCTGGCTACCGTGCTTCCAAACATTTCGCGGTAAATCGAGGTTTTTATTTTTTACAGTGTAGCTTTGTATCACATATTTCGTATGCCGGGGCCTCTTGGTGGAAAGGATCGACTTATTTCAGTAATCAGATAAATTATTTCTCACTAATCTACTCGATTCATCAGAATTAACACTCGATACAAAGTTGCGAGTATCGCGCGTGAAATCTCGGCCTGGAGATCGATTTATCAGCGATTGATTTCCTATTGCAACGACACGAAACAAAACTTCTATTCCTGGCGGCGGAAGTCATTTCGATCATAGCGATCAAACGTCTCGATGGAAATATTTCCGAGTTGCTTGAACGCGAGACCACCGACAATCAAACGTGAACTTTCAACTTCCAGATCCAATCGCCCCCTACGCAGCGGACTTATCCGATGTTGCGGTACTGAACTTCAATATACTATATACATGNCGAAATAAACCCGGATATTTTCGGCTGACACTCGTCAGGGGTAATCGCCAGCAACTATAATAGAGAATTGGATGTCGTTATTCACACGACTGTAGTCATAAATGTTAGCTTACGTCCTGCTCTTTCAAACCTCGGGGGAATGGGCAGTATTGAGAGTTTGAGTTTGAGGTGGAAACCTGTCGTGGCGAAATCCTGCGCGTGGATAATTTTAAAACCATCACGCGTATAGCTAATTAGCAGGGCTGAGCACAATGATTCTAATACTAATTCTAATGATTCGTGTCGAATAGTGAGAAATGATGTTTTCGAGCACTGAAATGATAAGTTCCTTGCCACAAATAGTTTATTTATGAGCGAGAACCATAGTTTCTATAGTATATTCCACTGTGGTAGCCTTGAAACCTCGATAGGTCGTACCGCAGCATACGAAACACATATAGTACAAATCTACGCACCGTGAGTGGAAATGAGATATCTGTGAAGCGGCGATCAAATCACAGCATTGTCACCAAGTGCAATGAATTATTCGACATAATAACAAATTGTGACGTAGAAGTGGCATTATATTCTTCGTGGTCGCATAAAAGGTACATAATTGAACTAACCACATCTTTCATACTGTTGTGCTGTCATGTNCCCATNAGCGATACTCGAAACTAGAATCGAATAATATACTCTATTCCAGTGGTTCTCAACCTTTTTATCTTCGCGGACCCCTTTTGTACCGACACGGACCCCCGCGGACCCCCATACGATTTAGTTCAAATTTAGGTCAATTATCGTGCAATCGTCATCTGTCTTGNGCAAATATGAACTATAGGCGAGTGATGAACAGCAACAAAATAATATACTATATGCAGAAATAGGGTAGACTATTTTTCAACGCGAATTCTGCAGCTGAATTTCTTGAAATACGTGGTCGTGTATTCGATATCGATTTGATATTGCTGTTGTTGTGTATTTAACAAAAAGATTTGCATCTTATCGCCTGACGAGTGTCGATAATCCATCTCCGCAGAGATATATGTGTAATATTAACGCGTAAAGCTCCCGACGACACCTTTGGCTATGATCGCAACATATAAGGCACTAAAATGGAGAAACAGATATATTTCTGAACATATCAGGTCGAACCTAGTCATTTTATCNACCAGCTCATTTTGCAATTTTATAGGTTTCGCGGACCCCCTGAAAATGCTTCGCGGTTGAGAACCATTGCAGTCTGTTCAGAATCGAATCGCCCCCGTACTCGATTTTGCCAAGCCCTGCTATTGAGGAGATTAGCATTATACCCCACAGCAGTACTGCTCGACTATTTTTAGCAAAGGTTACGAAAGTTTAAAATTTGCTTGTCCGTTATGACTCTCGTGAAATAATTTACCGTAATACAAATATAACATGGCATAACTACAAATCCGGCTAAGTGGTAGTAGGAACAGCAGTGAGCAAAATATATTTAGTGTTCTGCTAGTCACGGCTATGAGAGAATTGTAAATCTTTTGTTTCTTGCTAGCTGTTCAAATCTCGGTTCTAAAGTTCTTTAATCCTAATAACTTGACCAGGAGTCACACGAACCCCAGGAGTTTGCGGTGCCAGTCTCAGTGGTTCGATGGAGGCCAAGACATGCGTCCGACTCATACAACAGAAGTCACAATGATTTGCAAAACATATTCATTATCATCTTCCTGGTTTTGTGTGAAAATGGTGTCTTATTGGTTTGGTTAACACTATTGTTTATGCACTGTTCATTTTACGCACCAGTATTCTATAGTAATGTATTATATTATACGGTAACGTTGGTCGATTTTTGTGTTTGGGACAAGCGAACATGTGGGGTTCGCCGAAAACTAGCAGATTAGCGCAAGGGTTTGCCCGGTTAAGAACCACTGTATATGAGTCCCTTAAGTGACGATTCAAACGCGGAGTGAACAAATGAAGATGGTTTGAACATGCAGCATTAGAATAATCCCCGCATTAACGCTTATCATGATTCCATTTTGCCGCCCATTTTCATCGAAGAACGCGTCCGTCGATAGCCAAGTGCAACGTCTAATGCGGCTTGAGTAGACTTCTGCAAATCGCCGTGACCGCGAAAGAATNCCCGCGAATAATTGTCGTTAATGCAACGAGCGGCAAATGGAGTCAAAAAGCTAATTGATTGAGGCAAATGCGTCTCAACTGGCTGTCAAAATAGCGAATCGGAATGTCCACCGGACGAGCCGCAAAGAATACAACGCCAATTCTACATCACATAAAGGATTTATTGTTTTATTCGAATATACCTGTTACAGTGTACTTTGGTACTATGCTGCAAATTTATCGCGATCTCGATAAACCTCGATACATCCAATTGAAAATGTCATATCTNGCTAATCCACTCGAATCATTGGCATTGTACTCGATTCAGGTTCGAGAGCTCGCATCGGTCAGGAAGTACAGTTCAATCTATCAGTTGCACAATACTATGGTATACATTCTTAACGAAAAGAGTGCGTATTGACACCCAAAGGGTGGTAGGCCTACACAACAATAGTACAGAATTATGTCGCAGGTTTACATCATTTGTTATAAATCATACGTCACTACGTGCAAGTGTCTTCTGGATTAAAATGTTGTGTTTGAGTTATAGGCCTGCCGTGGGGAGTGGTGTAAGTCGGAGATAGGATATTCTGGTTTCATGTAGTAGGGGTGTGTGTTCACACCCAAATATCACAGGGTGGTATACGGGCGGGAATACACAATCTTTTCGGTTAGAGCAGTGGTTCCCAAACTTTTTCGGTGTGAGGGCCGAATTTAGAATTTCAGAGTATGGTCGGGGCCGCACGAATACTACGGCTATGAAACGGACCCAGACAGTCATCATGGCTATTTCGGAGTAGTTTTATTGCCCTGGCGAGATTTCAAAACTGTACACTGTTTACCGCTACTTATCTGCTGCATTGGGTGT
>ATSW01004911.1:0-10011 GCA_000444245.1 Botryllus schlosseri
ATACCAGCAAAGGTCGACTAAACGCATATGACGGTAACCTAGTTCAGATGTAGATACGATTGTTACATCACACCTTAAGGGCGAGCAGGCTATGTTGCCCCGGTTGCTCGGTCATTTTATGAATAGGAGAGAGTAAATCACTGTTTCTTTATTGTGCGCAGCTTTGAGAGAATAGACAGTGAAAGCTTGTTATGAGCGCTACCGGGGCATGCCCCGGCTAGGCATTTGCAAAGCGAAAACACGAAGAGAATTCGATTTTCGCAGAGACTTCGCTATATATATGGGCATTTACAAGCGAAAGGACAAGAAGAATACGATTTTTGCTGTGATTTCGGTATATATAGATTGCTGTGCGTCTATAAATGGTAAAGAACTGTTATTGAACAGAATTTTAGGTGGGGCAATGCCCCAGTTGCCCTATAGGACGAGCCGCCACTGGCTTCTAATAAGATTTCTAGCTTCTGTCCATTTTCAATACAATATTCCAAGTAACCGTTCCGAGTCGCAAGTCCTTCTCTGATTTTAACGTTTGATCTAACTCAACTCGAGTGATTTATATTTAATCCTCTCGTCAATCCGAAATCGAGTAATTGTGCGAAAGGGCGGACCAAACCAAACCACGATTTTAGTCACGAATCATCAACGGGTCATGTTTTATCATCATGAACTAGAAATGTGACGTAATAGCTGATCTTCTACCGCATGGTAGTGATGTGATAGTGAAGTTTGTTGAGATTTCAGTGGTTTTTATAGTAGTTTTAGGGTTAACTTCAAGTTGTTAGATCTAAAAAAGATATATGTCACTCAAAGATACTGTCATATACTTGAAATTCCAAAATGCCGTCGCGGGCCGCAAAAAATGCTCTCGCGGGCCGCGTGTTTGAGATCTCTGGTTTAGCTAGTCATTTGTCTTTTAGTGATTTTTGAGGAAACCGCCGCGATAGCTCAGACTTTTTGAATCTGCACTTCCTAGCCGACGGTAATAAATACCGCAATGCACATAAATGAAGTGACGTAGCCACCCAGGGTCGAAAGAGCTTCCATGTTGAAATCGAAACCCTTTTGTTTTAAAATGCCGATTGTATGTCAAATATTACGCCGTACATTTGCAATTTAGTATTTTGTTATTAGTGATGTAAATCAGCGACAACAGACTGTGTATAGCGGTATACGATCTGAGGTTACTGACATCTCTTGCAGCCCATGTGCTACTATCGACTGTGTGTGGTGTGGGGCAGGCCTGATACGCAGTAGGCTCGTGCGCCTGCTATCATCGCTGATCTGAATTACCGCTTCTGCAGCAGTAGCTTTACCTACTCTCTCCCCAATACTGTTATATTTAGGTTGATTATCGTTCGTAATGTCATGCTGTTTTTGCTCTGACACGAAGTAAATTCCAATTTGCGTGGCGGGGGGCATAACTGGCTGCGAATAGACTCTGTGACCAAATACTATTTTATTCAAATCCAAATATTTTGACGGCAATAACTCCGCTTCTACTGGTCGAAATTGAACCAAATTTGAAGAACATCGTTTTTATAGACAACCTAATACTTTCATGGGGTGAACAGAAATATATCAAATTTTTCGTTATTTATTTTTATATAATAAATAGAAACTTTCTTCTCCCGTAGCAAGGCGGCTACTGGTTGGAATTGAACCAAATTTGGTGTGTAGGCTTAAGTTAGGTAACCTAACAATTTTATCAAGTAGCCAGTACGATTTGATAAAAAAAGTCATTTTTGCAGACCCCTAATGAACAGGGGTGTACGAGTTTTGAGCAAACGTTAAAAGGGTGTACCACGTCGAAAAAGGCTGAAGAGCACAGTGATAGAGGACAACATTCGAATGCATTATAATTTTATTATAAATGAATTAAGTCTTAACAATATTCAAATATAACTCTAAGATTCTCTCCTTTTAAAACTTCGATTCGCCCTCAGGTATCAAGCATTGAAACTGATCCGCCGGTCTGGTTGATTTTCTAGTTTTAGCTCTCTGGAACCTTATTCTCCATGATGATGCATAGTCCATTTCTGACTTTTAAAATAATAGCCATTACATTTCGTACCGAAGTCTGATAAAGAGGAGAATATATACTAAATCTAACATCAAGAATTACACTGCTGCTACCTAGTCAACAACAAGATTTTCAGACGTCGTGCACCGATATGTACGGTATCTGAAATATACATCAGTGAACCCATGACATACCTCGATTAAAAGTAACAGCTTAACCCAGTTCTCAACCAATGTACACCGTACAGGTTAAAATGAATCAGACAAGGCATATTAATTCCACCTGTGAGCATACAATGACTGAGAGTTTCGCGGTATCGGTATGGCCCTGTGGATATACGCAGTTCACGCAGATCACGCAGGTGTCACTCTCCCACGTTGTTCTGGTGTTCATTTCAAAATTCAGAGCGCTCATAATTGGTTTCGCATTGAGGTTGGAGAATCATAAGATGAGGGTTTGAGGGTATCGTAAAATTATGGCTTGGGGATTAGTAAGATTACAATATAATGAATATATATGTTTTAGGGTCAGCTGCGGAGTTGTGGGTTCAGGTTAGGTTTGCGTACCGTTGGATTTTGGTTAGGGATGATGAATTTTCCTACAGTACCCGAACCACCAATTTCGAATGTCATGAATTTTGTCATGTTCATGGGGAACCCTGACTGGTGGTATTCGTGTTGTGGATAAGAGATTACTGTTACCCTGAAAAACNGCTACAGCATAAAGTGCTTTTCAACCTGNGTGACGGTTCGTACTTGTGCGAATGAAAAGATTTTCAACCAAATAGTCAACCAATGTTAAGTGTGAAAGAAAAACTGTATTTCCGGAGTCGAGCTGGAAAGTTATCCTTTTTTTAGTCGACCGACCACGGAGTCTGAAAAATTTACCATTTTTTCAGGATTCTAGTTGATCCACTATTCTATTTCTGAAAACTTTGAATAAGTGTCCTCCTTTCCCAATCCAAATTACGATAACCCCACCTTGTAGGAAATAGTGTGCGATGCCAGTGTTGATTTGAATGCCAAGTATTGGAATTTCGGCACACATTCATATAGCGTTGACAGAACACGTCGATATAGTGGAAAAGTGATATTGTTGCGAGTGAATATTGTTCATGGGTTCGCCCTTGAAGCTTCGAAAGAAATCACTGCACGATACCACCAGAAAAAGCAACGAAGACCTTGAGAACAGCGGAAGTGCGATATCTGTCATTTTTATACTGCAGTGATTTTAGTATTTGATTAATCAGCAATACGATACACTGAATGTGAAATAATGACGCTCTGTACCTACAGGAAGCTCTACAAATACAAAAAGTGATAAGCTTTTCATTTTCTTTTTGTGTAATAAATTCAAGCTGGCTGGTGCGAATTAAATTATTTTTTTTTAATATACGAATGGAGCTCAAAAAGGTTGCAAAGCACTGGTCTACGGTATTGTCTTGCTCTACCCAGAGTCTTCGTAATCAGTGTTGGGATGACTCGAGTCATGACTTGACTTGAGTCAGACTCGAGTCACTTTTTTCGTATGACTTGACTTGACTCGAGTCACTTTGCCAAAATGACTTGACTTGACTTGACTCGACGTATCAAAAATGTGGATTGACTCGTGACTCGGAGCAAAATTCACGAGTCAATTTCAAGTCATCAAGTTATCGGTGTGGATAAAAATCACCATAGGCTATCTTGCATATCTTCGGATTGTTCGCGAAGCGCTGCTGGAACCCGTGCAGCAAACCAATTATTTATTGATAGTACGTTTTACTGAGCCTTCATTGTTCTCTCACAAATAAATTGACCACAAACGAAGTGATTGAAGCTTACAGCTTACGTTGTCGTAAACTATAGTAGTAAAGTCATTTAATAACGAAATATGCATTTCTGCTCTCTGTTCTTACCTTAACCAAACCTCTTGTTTTATTGAAATTTCACAGGGATATCTAGATATCCCAGGAAATTTTAATAGATATATTTTATATACTCCTCAACCATTGGCGCAGAATCGAATTGTATCATATGAATATGTGTAAAAGGGTAATGTATTGCATCCTATCAATTCGTTTCTCTATTCTCTATTTTAGCTGGCAGTTCTACGTATATGTGGGCGATACGGCGCCTTATTGCGTGTATATTTAAGTCTGTATTCGTTCATTGCTTCAGAATCAATGACCACTCAATCTGTAATTCAGACAGCTAGAAAAATACAATGACGTATAATCATGCTTCATACTTCGAAAACGCAACTTGACTTGAATTGTGACTTGACTCGTGACTTGACTTGACTTGACTCGACTTGACTCGAGTCACCTCCGAAAATCGAGTGACTTGACTTGACTCGAGTCACCTTCGAATTTCTAGTGACTTGACTCGAGTCAAAATGTGCAATGACTCGAAATGACTCGTGACTCGAAGTTAGTGACTTGATCCCAACACTGTTCGTAATAGTATATAGAATATACATTGACATTATTGCAAGCTGCAATGACATCGAGAAGTTGTGCCGTTACATCGTGTGATGTCAAAAGGAATGACGAATCGCATACTCTTCATAAAATTCCTTCTGAAATTGCACTAAGACGACAGTGGTTTAGTGCCATAGGAATCTCGTCGACCAAGATAGAGCAGAAAAATATTTTTGTATGCAGTAAGCATTTCAAGAAGGGCGATTTTACTCGTCATCGTAAAGGAAATAGCAAGCGTCGACGACTTAAAAAGGGTTGGTGGCAATCATCTCTAGCAAACTCTTGGGTGTATATTTATAAAATGTTCCTTTGTATTTATTGACAGAAGCTGTACCTTCGTTGGATCTTACAAAGAAGTTCTATAAAACCAAGAACGTAACAGATCACAAATTGACAATAGTTTTGAAGAAAGATCAATCTTTAGAGGAATCTTGTCAAGTAAGGCTGCATTTGCTTTTCCTTAAGACATGTTCGATTGACTTTTGGTCCTCTCTGTTTAGTCATCTGACTCAGATTTTATCGGCTCAACATGTTCGAAATTGATTGGTGGGAAGCCCACCAAGTCTAAGGTATTGGTGGGTAACTATATTTGAAGTTCCCTTTATGCATTATATAACTTTTATCTTGACAGACGGCTGCGAAAACAACAGCAATTGAAGAATCTCCAGTCACCAAAACTCCAGAATCTTGCAATGTAAGTCCTTGTTTTCAATTTCACATGATAATGATTCCATAGGGATTTGAAACGTTTTTATTCAGTCATCGGATTCAGATTTTATTGAATCGAAATCTAGTGCAGCCGTCAATAAAAGACCTTCCACGCAGAAGCTTCAAGTAAGTACACTTGAGTTAATTGATTTGAGAAGGTATACTTGCATGAATATGTGTGTAGCGTCTTTATTGTGTAGTCATTGTAATTGCATGAAAAAGGGCTTCGTCTAAGATTGCGGTTAGTGCACTTGCACAGTGATCCCAATTTGTCCACTTGATGGTTATTATTTGACAAATATTGTAGATTGTGCTGAGAAGAACCTCACGTGAACTTCTTGCTTGTGCAGCTACTGAATCGTGTCATGTAAGTAGATATCCCATATCATACCGTGCGTATTAATATCTTCAACATATTTCTATTCAGTCATCAGACTCCGACTTCACTGCACCAGTTCGCCGTCCATCCGACAATACAAAATCGCATGTGTTCAAGGTGGTGACGGGTATACCAACTTTCTACAAAGTCAGGCTAATGTGTTTCATAACTTATTTCTTGGTAGACTCCAATAAAGTTGAAAGAACCAAGAAGAACTCTTCCTGATCCCCTTGAAAGCCCCGTTTCTAAACGCAGGAAAGGTGATTGTGTCGTGAGATAGCCCTGCTACATTTCTAATCACAGTACATCAAAATAACAACCCACCATTTTGTTACTAAGGACTTCAGCATTACGTCGTCACTCAGCACGATCGAGCCTCTTTCAAATGTTGAAACAAGCCTGTGTAGTGAGGATGCGACAAACAGTCAACAAATTGATGAAAGTAGGACACTTCTGGTATGTCAACATTTACTTCGAGAGGCATTTAGCAAGTTTGAAGTATGTCATGTTGCAGCACTTTGTGCCATGTGCGTCTTCTGTATGTACACCTTTTTTCAGCTATGCTGTTCAAAGACTGAAATTAAGACGACGTACAAGGGTTCTCATATGTCAATGCCAATTGTATGCCACAACTGCTCTGAAACCAGGATCTGGAATTATTCACCAGAAATCAGAAAGATGTCTGCAATGAACCTTTCTACTGTTGGCGCGACAATATATTCGGGAGCCACGTACACTGATATTGCAGATTTTTTCAAAATACTGGACACTACCTAACTACATTTCGGAACGTCATTTTTATGAAATACAATCGCAATATATTTTGCCAACTATTGCGACCTACTATGAGGAAGATATGGAGGATGTGTTACGGGAGATGAAGGGTCAATGTAAACCAATTACACTGATGGGTGATGGGCGATCGGACTCACCTGGGTTTTCTGCAAAATATATGGTTTATTCATTTATGGAGGAGAAGACTGAGAAAATTGTCCACGTCCAATTGGTTCAAAAAACAGAGTGCTCCAGCAGTGTTGCAATGGAAAAAGTTGGTATGGAGCGTGCCTTGGATGCATTACTTGCTCGAGGATTGTCGATTGAAACCGTTGTGACTGACCGGGCACCAAGCATCAGGGAATTGTTGAAGGATAAATGTCCATCAATCAATCACCAGTTTGATGTGTGGCATGTCTGCAAAGGAAACTGAATACTGTTATTGTTTGAATCTTCTTTTGCCTTACTAATATTTTCTCAGGACTGAAAAAAAAGTTGGTGTCTCTGGGTAAGAAGAAAGGTATGGAAGACTTGCTACTATGGACAAGAAGCATCAATAGTTACTTGTGGTGGTGCTGTCATCATTGTGGTCAAGACAGCAGTGTAAGTCTACATATCAACTATGTCTGGCATCACATATTAGGAACTTTTTATATAACAATATGCAATTGCAGGTGCTAAAAAGAAGATGGTTATCTCTTCTGCATCACATCACCGACGAACATGAGTGGACAGTTGACGAGGAGACATATTCCTGCAGTCATGGCACTTTGACTGGGGATCAGTGCCTAAGAACTAGATGGGTGCAATGTGGATCTCCTAGTTTCAAAGCATTGAAATCTTTGATAGAAAACAAAAGCTTGATCCGGGATTTGGAGCAGATGACTCTGTTCNAACATACTGGTAATTTTNNTGACTCATCACATCTGCACANCAGATATCGGAGCATGGTCAGATNACTAAATTTCACANCTTCCTTNTTTNGGATCATTGNAAGTTTATCACAANGTCATATTGAAATTTGCACCTAAACGTCTTCATTTTACTTACGACACNATGCNTGCACGAACCAAACTGGCTGTCCTGGANCACAATGAGAATGTTGGTAGATTTCAGGCGGTGAAACAAGCAGGTTTGCTGTGCAGATGAAATGTTTGCAAGTCAAGGTACTTAGTTACTTTATAATTGTTCAAGCAGGTGTTCTACGATACAAAAAAAAGTTACTCTCGGTCAGCAAAAGAGTGGACCTTGAAAAGCAACGAATCAGTATGCGAGAGAGCTTTTGAGGCGAACTGCTGAGAATCGCACTGGCATCAACTTCCCCAGTAACATTTCATTCAGGAAGTGTGCATTAAGTCAGCATTGCACCAGAACCAGCCCCCTCTAAAGAGGAATTATTTTCAAAACGTCGTTCGAGAACGTGACTTAGATACAATACATCTCTATCGTACATCTTCGAGTTGTATGGCATGTGGTGCAGTGCTGCGTGCTTACAGTCCACGGATGTTTCTTTTATTATTTATTTTAATAAATAACGAGTAAGCAAAGTAGTGATGTATCAGGCACAGCAGCCATTGGTGGACTATAGAATGCAAACAGTTCCAGTTCACTGTCTAATAATACAGTAACAGTACCTGAACTGGTTTCGACTTATATAGCAGAGCCACAGTGTTATCAATCACATTTCGTTTTCTATCGGCCATTTGAAACCGACATACAGTCCATCATCACTAGGGTACTTTTGCCTTATAGCAGTCAAAATGCAGGCTGGCAAGGGCATCCTGTTTTTGCTACCCAAAACGTCGCCATCAATAATACATTCCAGTATGTGTCGATAAGACACCAAGCGATATTGTCTGCAATTGGAAAATATCAAAGTATATTGCAGCAATAAAAAAATGCTGAAAACAAATAGCAGCATATATAATATATATATTATATATTATATATGACGAAGAGTATAATACTCCAAATTTATAAAGTGTAGGCATTTATATAAAAGCATGCGAGAAAAGGTGAAGAATGCAGGAAATTGCCGTTTATATCCAGGAACCATGTCATAATTCCTAGACCCTGTCACATACATATCAGTGTTGGGATCAAGTCACTACCTTCGAGTCACGAGTCATTTCGAGTCATTGCACATTTTGACTCGAGTCAAGTCAAGTCAATCGATTTTCAAAGGTGACTCGAGTCAAGTCAGGTCACTCGATTTTTAGAGGTGACTCGAGTCAAGTCGAGTCAAGTCAAGTCAAGTCACGAGTCAAGTCACAATTCAAGTCAAGTTGCCTTTTCAAAGTATGGGGCATGATAACGCCATTGCATTTTGCTAGCTGTCTGAAATACAGATCGAGTGGTCATTGATTTTGAACCGATGAACAAATACAGAGTTAAATATACACGTAAGAAGCAGTGTTGGGATGACTCGAGTCATGACTTGACTCGAGTCAGACTCGAGTCAGCTTTTTCGTGTGACTTGACTTGACTCGAGTCACTTTGCCAAAATGACTTGACTTGACTTGACTCGGAGCTTCAAAAATGTGGATTGACTCGTGACTCGGAGCAAAATTTTCGAGTCAATTTCAAGTCATCAAGTAAACTGTGTCGATTAAATGACTATATCTTGTGCATGTACGGAATATTGGATTATTCACGATACGCAAGTGTTACTTGTGAGAGCGACCAGTCATCACCGATTGTACGTTTCACTGATCCTCCATTGTTACATCACAAATAAACTGACCGCAAACGAAATGATCACAGCTTCCGTTGTCGTGACAGTAGTAGTAGATTACTCTAATAGCAACGTATCGCTAATTATTTGATGGCCCTGTCCTTACATTGCACAGCGCTCACCTTTACCAACCCTCTTGTATGATTTGAATCGAATGAATATAGTTTATGCGTTTACATTCTCACGGATGTGTAGATAGTTGGGGATTGTACGATATCAATTTCTTCAACTTCTCGAGGCTTCGTATTCGATCCTCTATTTTGGCTGATAATAACAGAATATAGCATGTAGCTCAAAGTCATCACACTCAACTGACGTCGCGGGCCGGATTCGAATACTCAGGTCACTCGCGTGCCGCACCAGTCAAATGATTCCAAAATATTACCAGCTCTTAACACAATATATGCACTTTTTCGCATTCTCAGAATTGGGTTTCAGTGTCAGCGACTTGCTTCTGACGATGACTAGAAATCACAACTCCACTGTCGGGTGGTTATAATGTTGCCTATGAACATACTCGACATTTGCTATCTTGGAGGAATATTTATTAGAAGTATTTCTTACTACAAATTCGAGAAATGTGCTGGATAAAATACACGCATTTTTCAATCCATACTCAGAGTTGTTTCGCGGGCCGGATGAAATCATTTGGCCGACCGTATGTTTGACCCCCCTTCTGTAGCTATACAGTTACTGACGTATTTTATTAGCAGTTATACGTGTACGTGAGCTATGCAAGGCATTTTTGCATGTGTACTTAACTTAATATTCGTTTTATTTGATTGAAGACATGTGCCCAATTAATCTGCCTTTATCACAGGTAGCAAAATGTAATGACTTTGAATGACCAGCTGCTCACTCATACTTCGAAATTTCAATTTGACTTGAATTGTGACTTGACTCGTGACTTGACTTGACTTGACTCGACTTGACTC
>ATSW01004912.1:0-22065 GCA_000444245.1 Botryllus schlosseri
TCACACAGAACCTTTCAAAAAGGTTCGCGTTCACACGAACCTGAACCTTTCAGAGGTTCACACCATCCCTAGTAACGTCTTAACTTTCTAGTCAAGTATACGTTGTGATTTCCAAGTACGAAAAAATGGAAGTACGTTTTGCCAAGTTTTGCCTATAAAACTTTGAAGTAGACGGGCAAGTAGCTTACAACCACGAAGACTTAAGTAAGTAGGGAGGGTGGGCAAATCTTACTTGGGTATTCCAACAAAGTAGACGTACTTCGTTACTGCCCTTATCTATACCAAACAGCAAAAAGTTTAATACTGTTGTTTCATCGAACATTACTGAGTTTGATTGTTATTATCTTGTTCGAATTTTAGAAAATCGGGCAACCAAGTTTGTTTCACGGTGGAGGTAGCCAGTGAGTTTAGTAATGTGTACCTTCCGTTTCCCAATCTAACACTATCATGATCGGATTGTTCAAGGTATATCGAGTCCGTGTGAAATTGACAACGGAGGGTGCAATGACGTTTGCTTACCGCAAGGTGGAGCGCGGACATGCGACTGCTCACATGGATGTTATGATCTTATGGAAAACATGAAAACATGTGCTCGTGAGTATGGGAATGGACACAATAATTCGAGTACTCCAGTCAGAATAAATTCAAGACGAATAGTGTGAGACAATTTCTTCTAGTAACAAAATTATTCGTCCCATTTCACCAAGAGTTATATTTATCAAAGAGAATCGTATCTTCGTTACTTTCTTTCCACCGTAAAAGCCTTGAAACCATGACGGATGGTGTCAGAACATCAGAAGTATAGGCCGACAGAAGTCTTGGGATCAAGTCACACATTTTGACTCGAGTAAATTCACGTCACTCGATCGTCGAAGATGACTCGAGTTAAGTCAAGTCACGAGTCAAGTCACTAAGTCATGTCGAGTTGTAGAAGTTCAAGGCATGATTCGAGCCATTGCATTTTTCAAGATGATTTAAATACAGATTGATTCACAATTAATTATAAATCGAGTGACAAATATTGTGTTAATCGCACCTTCAATGGGGCATTCTATGGCTCACTAGGCCACGGCGATAACTGTCCGACAAGTAGATGATAAAATATGAAACCTCCGAAAGTCGAAAAAAAATGATATGATGCAATACACAATCCACCTACAAATCCATATTTTCGAGACGCTGAATCAAGTCAAGTGAAGAAAATTTTGCAAAGTGACTGATGGAGTCAAATAAGGTAAATTTTGCGCAGTGTCTCGAGTCAAGTCTAGTAAATTTTGCAAAGTGACTCGAATTCCGTCAAGTATATTTTGCAAAGTGACTCGAGTCAAGTCAAGTCATCTGTAAAAGTTAACTCAAGTCTGACTCGATTCACCTCAACACTGGCCTACAGTACCAACAGACGCACGTTCATCGAGACGTCATTGCGGTGAAGTGGCGATGCCCCCACAGCAAAATCATCAAGTGCAGTGAAATAGGAATGGTCGACAAATAAACAAGTGAAGTTTATGCGGCGTAGATCTGGACAAAGTATAACTGTGCGGTGCAAAACTGTAGATATTTGAAATTCCCACCTCATCCGTGCTCTAATGCAGTCATAGCGTGCGATGTGGACGCGAAAGGGAAGGGAAAGACGGGTGGAAACAAAATGAAAATAGCATGGGAAAGCGTCTATAATAGACACACAACAGAAACTGGAAATCGAACACTGGTATACAGGACATTGCAATGAAGTAAATGTTAGATAGAGGACCGTAACCTATACTTGGTCGGTCCGACATCCGCCTTTCAGTTTATTACATCCCACCTTGTCTTGCGTATCGCAGTGTACAGTAGGCCTACATTGTGTGTCTTGAACGGATAAATATAATAGAACCCGCAAATATGCGATTACTTGACTACTCGACTTTGCCCATCCCCACTATAGGCCTATTAAGTAGAGCAAATTGTCGGATTTCAGATTCCAAGCCTGCTCATAGTCAGTCAATTGGCCGTAACATACCGGATGATATTCACTGACAGACATATTAACGCAGAGTTCAATACCTGGGGTCCGTGAGGTCTTTGGGGTATGCGGTATTATTTTAACAGGAGAGGACCATGCGAAGCCAATGCTGAAACTAAAACTTGAAAAGTGACTCGTACTTATTTATAATACCTGCCGTTATGTTCTTAGTTTGTATTATTTTCACTGTTAACCACAGGTCACAATACAGTTACACGTAGGCTACGATACAGCCACTAATATAATTGCATACCCAGCTGGTAATCATGTTAATCATGTCGAGAAGTGGTATGGGCGAAAGTAGGGTTGCATTTAAAACAAAAATCAATTCAAAACAAACATGTTTAAAACAAGGCCTTTGTTTAAAACATGTTTTTAGTTTATTCAAGCCATGACGTCACGGATATTTAATTGTAACGTCATAGTGGATTGACAATGACAATTTAAAATATAGGGTAAATATAGCTCCTTCGACGAAATATCTGTCCTATTGCTGTTGAACCGACTATTTTGAGGGTTCCAACCATCCCATTTCGATATATGTCGGCTATATCGGGTGGGAATTGTCCGTAGGCCTCATACAACATGTACAACATACAACATTTTTCTTTTAAAAAGGCCTTTGTTTAGAACAACTTTTAAAACATGTTTTAAACACAATGTTTTAAAACACCGTTTGTTTTATATACAACCATGGGCGAAAGGAATGGCTTTTTGTAGTCATCACCAAGCTTTCAAGGCATCAACAAAGAGTGCAAAGCGATAAGGCCGTGATTAGGACAAGATGAAAGTAATATTGATAACCTATTTTAGTCATAAGCACCCCTAACTTCGTGATTCGCGGGGTTCACGCAACCAAGCACCCAAAAAAGTTTACGGGTGGCGGTAAGAAGGATAAATAACCCCTGTGTTTACGCGTATCTGCATTGCTAATCTACGATCGTTTGTAGCGCCGACTGGCATCACGTGTGATGGTTCCGAAATGCAAATATCTCTGCCTTCATGCGCTTCAAATAGGACTGTTGTGGTCGGAACGAACGAGGAATATTTTTCGCAAGCAAGCTGTCAGTCTACGCTCAACGGATCGAATCATGTTTTGCGCTTCACGAGACAGCAATGCGGCGTGACCGAATGGGTACGGCGATTAAATTTGCAGTTCTTAAGCTCCAGTTACTTTCTTAGTAACTTTAAAAATTCAAAAACCACCAGTTTGCGATAAAATTAAAATGTATATGTCGATAGACATTGAACCGTAAAATATATCTATCTCGTGTTGTATGCGCCTATTTAAGTAGCCTTCAATCAGCATCTCGAATTTTAGTCGAATTCCTATCTGCTGCGCTACCACGCACATATGTGGATTTGGCACGAAGAAGAACGAGTCTCCTCGATCATAACTCGTGGGGAATGGAAGCATTTCCCAGTCACGTGTTCGATGCTGACATCTAGCACAGTGATCGCGTCGTTCGTCCCCGAACTACCGCTGGATTCGGATTTCTTTCCAAGTGACATTACGATTGACGGGATGGGCGAATATTCTTTCTATTTTGAGTTTTACTACTCGGCAAGCTTCTCGGTAAGACAGCGATAGTGATTTGTATGAAGGTTACATATAAAAGACCGCATGGGCTTGCTCAAAACAATAGTCACCAAAACAAGTATAAGAATGTTGTCAAGTATAGGCCTCTGTTTCCCTTCTCGAGAAACATGTTTCAACAATCAATCAACAATTTTATTTGTGACAACCCACTCGCTAGGGGTAGGCTACATATTACATTGTTATTGATGCCAAATGTCTGGTGCTTCGTACGACCAATGGACACTTGCTGGACACTAGATAAAGCATGGACAATAAAATGCCATCAGAAAACAACTATTCGGTAATAAACTGCAACAATAGGAGGTCTGGTCCTCCACAATGACAGGCACATATTATGCTGTAATGTGACAATATCTAATATCTATAAGTTAGCGCGAATGATCGAATGTACTTTTCTCTTGGCGCCGTCGGCCGAGGACAATCTGGACTCGTTTTCTTTACTGAACAATGCACGGCCAGTTCTATTACCTCATCTGGCGCTGCGACATTGACGTACACGTTTATCGAAGACGGGTATGTGACCTGTACACAGGGCTGTGGAGTCGGTAAATTTTACCTCCGAATCCGACTCCACACATTTTCAATATAGCCACTCCGACTCCGACTCCTATGTCTTTAAACGCTCCGGCTCCGACTATTTTCTTGACAACTTCGTCTCCGACTCCAACTCCCAAACAGTGACGTTTAAATGACCAACATATAACCATTAAACTTATGCAAACATATAATTAACGATGGCATGCAAAATTGTTTCATTGTGGCACAGCTCGAAATATTCACTATGCAATTAACATGTCCGGGGCATTTTGCAGTGAGTTAACAAGACTCTCCCTCTCGCGCAGGGAAGTCCATTGCCAAGCCGCCATCGCCTTACTTACACCGCGTGCAGTCATAGTATAGTTACTGTGACGAATAAAAATAACCTGCTAGCATAGTAGTTTGTAGTCTGGAAAAACATTCTAGATTTTGAAACGTTATGTTAGTACAACGCCGTGCTGACTAAGAGGGGCTATGCTCATTGCTCATGGTTTACAAATACAACAAGAAAGACCATGATCATATACGTCATATTTTTAGAACTATGAGCTGAGCACGATACCTGATAACGCTTTCCAACGTCTAATGAGTCGATATTTGGGCTGGCCAGACACATTATTAGCTGAAAGACTATCTCATCCGAAAGATTGATCTTGCGGGTACGCCCTCTAGGCCGTTTTCCAAGCGTCTCTGTCTTCGCAGCAGGGCTGTGGAGTCGGAGTCGGTGGAGTCGGAGTCGGAGTTTGGCTAATTTTCGCTTGATGGAGTCGGAGACGGAGTTGGAGTCGTGAAAACTGTGGTGGCTGGAGTCGGAGTCGAAGTCGTGGAAAAAATACTGACTGGAGTCGGAGTCGGAGTTAGTGAAACTGACCCCGACTTCGACTCCGACTCCGACTCCGACTCCAACTTCCTTATCATGTAAANAATTTCTTTTCAAAGATNTCTTTTATATTACTAATAATAACAACAACAACTATAATAGGATTTTTATGTCCTATCAATCACTGTTATTAGTAACGATACACATCAGGGGTGGCCATACCGGACCCCACAGGCCAAATGTTGCCCGCGAGAATGTTTTGTGTTGCCTGCGAGGTGATTGTCGAAATTAGATGTACCATCAGGTTAAATTGCACGGNCAACCAAAATTTGATTAGCCTGACCGCGAAATTTGATGATGTCTNAAACACCAGTTTCGACGCATTGNTGTGACGGAGGGCCANCCACATTCAGCGCAGGTGTTCGTATATGACCGTAAANTAGAATATTCTGTAGCAGATTTATTTGACTTGAAATTTATCTTAGCGCTTCGCATGATTTATTGTCACATTTCTTGCATTTAATATTGGAAACCCTCCTAGAAATTATAAATACGCGTAATTTACAGAATTGAGTCCAACTATGCTCGCAATTAGGAGATTACGTGTCGTCCAATACGGGACTTCGGTTGTGCGCTCGAAGCGAGATCGTCGGCAATNAAACATTCGCGCAAAATGACAGAGCCATGTTCACCGAAACCGTCGATATTGCTATGTCTAAAACGCCAAATAATCCTGTCCTAGCCAAATGAGCCCATTGCTATACAAAGACGAACCCAATATGTGCAAGTAATATATTTATTGATCGAATTCATTCATTACCTTTGAAAAAATTTCGTGCTTCGCGCGACCAGGGCATGACTNCACACAGCACAGTGCACACTGTACAGTTACACAGTGAGTTTTCATGACATAATTTTTATCAATTTCAATACGTAGTCATATAAGTCTTATTTTCAATGTTACCGAATTCGGTTCGTTCCTATCGGGCGCCAAAAAAAAGGTTATNAACATTCAAGTTGCCCGCNCAATGGTTNGTAAATCTCATCTGACCGTTTGGCCGAAAAGGTTGGCCACCCCTGACATAGATAGAATTGAACATTATTTACAAAATACAATTCAGTNGCATAGAGGAACAAAGAAGCAAAAGCAATATGCATCTTTTCGANGCAGTCACAAATTAATGCAATTTTTGNAATTATACCATGATATTGTGACAGAGCAAATATGTCGTCTGGTTGTA
This sequence comes from Botryllus schlosseri, assembly GCA_000444245.1. Lineage (NCBI taxonomy): Eukaryota > Metazoa > Chordata > Ascidiacea > Stolidobranchia > Styelidae > Botryllus > Botryllus schlosseri. The sequence goes on from ATSW01004912.1 coordinate 6,201, forward strand.
AAATTGATGTAAATATAACCAAACGNTCCTTCCCACTTGACAAAATTAAGAATATTTGTAGTGTAGCTTAGCTGCTTGGGTCGAACAAATGATTAAGAAAGACTGCAAGTCCTAGACCTTGAATACTTGACTAAGTGCATGTAGACTAGACATATGCTATTAGACTACTTCTTAAATTTCGTTTATGACCAATGTCTATTAGTAGTGAGTGTGTGTGTGTGTGTGCTTGTAATCAGTACAGTGTCTAATGAGAAAATTAGTAAGATGCATCTCTGTATTAGTTGCTGACTAATACGCAAGAGCAACACTTCGATCTACATTTTAATTATACAGTATGGGATGTATGTCGTGTTCGAATGATTCATACATATTAGGTTATTAGCGAGTCCATGTTATGAAAACTGATAAAATATGAAAAAATGAGGAAAATTTAGAAAGGCAATNNTTCATGCATAGTGAATAATTCGAGCTGTGCCACAACTAAACAATTTTGCATGCCATCGTTAATCAAATGTTTGCATATGTTTAATGGTTATGATAGTCATTTAACCGTCATTGTGNCATATAATTTTCGAAGNAAATTGCTAATACTGTTGGAGTCGGAGTCGGTATTTTTAAAGACTCTGGAGTCGGAGTCGGAGNCGGAGTCGGTACGTTTAAAGACTCGAGAGTTGGAGTCGGAGTCGGTCTATTGAAAATGTGTGGAGTCGAAGTCGNAGTTGGAGTCGGTGCTAAAATTTACCGTCTCCACAGCCCTGCTTCGCAGGGTCTGGGCCATTGCANGTCAAGGCAATATATGCTTAATGCTTATCACCAGATTCTCCATCGATGGAGTGCTGCCGCCATCGCCGAAGCCGTTTCACTTAGTGTGGAATAGTGTTGTTGTGTACAAGCGAATAGCTTATTCTTATACAACAACAATAATAATAATTTTAAACTGAAATCAATTTTAGCAATTCAAAATGCTTTACTTCGCGTATTTCCAAATTCTCGAATCAGATCGCCGGCGGCGATTGCGGTGACCCATGATATAGTAAAAAACGAGCCAATCTTGATGTACAGATGTTAAACATTCTTATGGTTATAGGAGTGCGCCGTGATTCGATACAAAATGATTTTTGCTGTATTCATTTCCCATTCACAATTTCATTCAAGTTCTTGCGAGTTCGGTAATTCTAATTCGAATCTAATTTTGAAAATCCGTGTAGCTCTAATTCTAATCTAATTCGGAAAAGCTGAAAATTTTCTAGTTGTTCAAGTCTGTCACAGAAAAGGTTGTATTTGGCTGTAATTGATTACACGAATTCGATTGCGGTGGATACCATTTTGCTCGAGCATCCCTACGCCGCGACAGTAGCAACGGGCACTTCAAAGACCATTGAAAATAATTTGATTGATTCGATATGTCACACATAGGCTACTTCCAGAAATTGTTTTCCAAGATAGATGTCGGCAGAAACTACAGATATTACGTGTGTGTCGCAGCTGGTCATGATTTTTCGGGTCTCAAACTTCATTGCCGTTGACGAACAGATGGCTCTTGAAATTTAATCTGTATTAAAAACCGTAATACAATACAATCCTATTCGACGTAGTCGAACTGCTTGTCGAGACCTATGAGGGCGTAGCAGTTACAGCGAAACGCGACCTAGCTTGCAGGCTTCTATTGAAAAAAATAACTCATAGGCTTATTCTTCATTGCTATACGCATTAGGTTAATCGCACAGTAAACAGAAAATGATTAGATATATCTTCAGTCGGCATATTCTCTGCTAATATTTCGAGGCTCTTCTCTTTTCAATTTTCTGTTTCTATTTTGTAGATATCTGATATGTACGTTACACAATGTATACGTACACTGATCGCCGTAATAGCATTTCAAACCAGTAATTAAATGTTCCTTTCAGCTGTTTTCTCGACCCCACTCTCATCCGACACAGCGCACCGTCAGACATGGAGGACATGATCAGTATGCAAGCATTCGAGTTCGAAGCCAACTTACTAAGTGACCGAGAAAATGCAGAAATTTTCATTGAGGTATACGGCACAAAGAATTGAAATTAATCTTTGTTTGCGAGCTGATTCGGTATTGCTTTCAAAATATAAGCCTATCTGATGAGTGACAGAGCCTCAGTATTTGATTTTAACATTACCTTACGTTCTCGCCAACTTCGTGACCTCACATTATCGTGGACGTGGTGGAAAAGTCAGCGTTGATACTCGATAGAAGCACCATTATTTTGGAATTACACGGTGTCTCCTCGCAACAAAAAATCACTATTGATGCTGCAATAAGGGCCATTTTCGAAAATATAATCCGGTACCGTATTAAGGGTAATATTTCAATCCAATTGTTATCACAATTTCTCTCACGAAAGCGATGTAAATTTATCCCAAAACTATAATTCCACATTACAAAATTTAAAGTGTGTAGGGTTGGTATAGATTTGCAGTTGAGTCGAATTGAAGTATTTTAGAAACATATTCACTTCGGTTGGTAGCACAGGTAGGCAGAACCTACTTCGAGGATTGTATACTACTTTCACATCTGCTCGACAGTTTTCAATTTTCAAGCAAAACTAGGCTACGAATACATCCTTTTTCACTTACTTTGAAATCGTTATTTCAAATTGTTCGCATGTCAAAATTCACGGCATTACTTCTGCTGCGACTTGAGCACCAACTTCGACAATCTCTTTTGGTACTTTTGCTTTCATATACATTCTAATGAGTGAAAACGAGTGAAAGACACCAGTTGCGTTGAAGTTATATCTCCATATCTATAAGGATAGGCTGCTTCAACTCGTTTTCACTGATTGAAATGGGTGTGGAATAAACAAGTGTCAACGGAAAGTTCTGATAGCCTGATTTGGATATATGGTAGAAATCTCGTGAACACACCTTGCACACATGCACTTAGAGTGCACGATATGGCAACCGTCATATAAGTGAAATTCGACTCCGTTTTAGTGCCAGGTGATGATTTGCGACGCCTCCAATAACAGCACCAGGTGTTTCCAAGGATGCCAACAACCCGTCAGGCGCAAAAGAAGGTACGGTAGTAGGATATTGAAATATTCGCGGTGCAGATACCCATTATACTTACCCCGGCAACGCTATAGATCAACGCAGGACGGACCGAAATTGCATAGGCAGGTCCGAGACGTTGATGACGAGGAGAGCGAAGAGGAAAGCCCGCAAGTCACAAAATCAGAGTCCCCGCGGCAAAAGACCAATGCGAAATTTAATCTTGTTAGATCCTCGACGACTGCTGGTGAGCTAACTAACTATATTTGTTTGCCTATGACTCCTCTCATTCAGAATGTTGCAAAACAGGTTCAGGATCATCGCGTGATAGAAACTGCGTTTGGTTGCTGTTTGGAATCGCACAATTTGGCGTAGTCCTGCGTCGGCTTTTGCTTGCAGCGTCCTAAAGTAGCCTGCATCGAGTTATTTTCCACTGCACTTAGTTTTACTCATATTATTCTGCATCATTTACCCAAAAAATTATCTTGTACGTATCCGTGGAGACGATATAACCATACTGGTACAACTTTAGCTTTAATCTAATCTACTATATTTGTAATCCGCTACGTAATATATTCCATTCTATCGCTCTTCATGTCTTAGTACCTTGTTTTACAAAACAGTAACAGTAAGCTTACCCACCGAGTGCAATCTGACTACCCTATAAAGCAATGTAGAGGGCAGATAGAAAGTAATCGAGGGTTTATTCAGGTACATATTGCAGCGAATCGTCCTACAGCAGGGGTGTCAAACTCGACTGGCGACGCGGGGCGGATTCAAACCATTGATCGCTCGCGGGCTGGTCAAGTCAAATGATTCCAAAATGTTGACTCAAAATTCATGCCCATGTTTTTTTACTTGTATACTTTATCATCAATAAGTCTTGTATTATATTGCGGATCACATCACAGGGCTTCTAATCTAGCAACGTCTTTATTCCCATACAATATAATTGACAGAAGCAAAATGATGCCCGGTTGAATACAGTTATAAACTGCTATAAAATTGCTCTAACGACGATCGAAGCTGGCATATTCAGTCCCACTCCGGCATTGGCCCTGCGTATGCGTTGAGAAGAATGCAAGTGAAATAACTGTAAATACGGACGTAGAAAATGCTTCATTATTATTCAATCGCGATTCGGGTTTCTCTGGAGGCCGGGAATCTTTTGAGTCAGAAGTGATACGGCAGTGCGACCACATATGTTTGAAGTATATATTTGTGTACAGATTATATTTTCCATGTAACCTGCATATAGCGGTGTCGCATAGGCGTTTTCAATTATAGAGTTTTTGGTCCATTTTTTCCGAAGACTCTAAACTCAGTGTGCACTTTTTGCCTTCCCGGAATTTGGTGTCACTGTCCTCGACTTCTTCCACATCGTGAACAGAACTACACTTAATCACCGCTGTTGGGTAGTTATAATGAGCCCTATGAAAATACTCGATATTTGCTGTCTTGACGGATTATTTTATAGATGTATTTCTTACTTAAATCTCAACCATTGTTGGAGATGTGAATAATACAAGCATTTCTCCAATCTACTCAGAATTGCTGGCGGGCCGGATGAAATCGTCTGGCGGGCTGTTGGTTTGACACCCCTGTCCTACAGTCCACTCTTTTCATAAGACAACCTAACTCTATAGTCGGATGTCAATTTACTAAGCAAGATGCAGTTTTAATCGATCGACAGTCGTCTAATTGTAATGTGACTCTTCTTGGCTTGCCGACAGTTGACTTGTTCCAGAAGACAGAAGATGATAAATTTCAAACTCTATAAACTTTTCAAACTATGTATACAAGTTACATGAAATAATAAAATCGGCAACCGGCGTAAATAACTGAGACATAGTAAGTAAACTGGTAAAGTAAGCGGTACATTGAGCGTGGTACATGCGTCGGCAAGAAATGTTCGGTAAAAGTAATATTTTTCGCAATGCGAGAGTATGTGGTCAACCGTGTCGGGGACGTAACACACATTACAAAGGGGGGAGTCGGCGCAACCTATTTTGAATAGGTGTGCCGCCAGGCGACAGTGACCGGTTTGGAGGCGAAACAGGATTTTTTCAAATAGGCGATTTCGGCAGGAATCTGGCGCCTCTGTTGCTATAGATGGTCGCAACATCCGGTAGTGGTGCCCTCTCTCCTCAGCAGTGAACTCGGCCTGCCATTGGTCTCTGCAGAGCTGACGAGTGACCGCTTTTGCTTCTGATAATGTTACGGTTGGGATATCGATACCGGGTTCCCGCGATTGACTTGATGCAGCCCGAGCTAGTTGGTCAGCCTTCTCGTTGCCGTCTATTCCGGCGTGACCTGGTATCCAGGCAAATGTTACCATGCCACTCGTGGTCTTTATCTGTGAAAGAATATCAAATGAGAGAGAGATTTCCTTATGCGGTTTACAGGTATGCGGGGATGACAAGGCCCTCAGGGCCACCAGGCAGTCGGAAAAGATCACATAGTGTCGATTCGTCGAACTGCTGTGTTGTAATATCCACATCAGCGCGAAGACTTTAGCTTTCAATTCGGCTGAGAATGAGGACGATAGAGTCGGGCAAGCCCGATTATAGCAATACGAATATTCTGGGATGTAGACCCCAAGTCCAGCACCATATTCAGTCTTTGAACCATCAGTAAATATATGGACGTGTCCGCCGAATCTTTCAAAGATAAAGTCGAGACACCTACATTTGATGTACTGGGGTACATCCTGTTTCGAGACTAACCTAGATAGGCCGATATCAACGCATGGAATCGGTAAATCCCACGGAGGGAAAGGGGAATCGGATCGTTCGATCACCATGTTTTCAAAACAAGCTGACTTCGTTAGCGTGTTCAAAGTATTGAATCTCGGATTAATAACACGATATATTTCATGCCATGAGTCTTCGATAATGTGCCGAGATGAGTGGCTGCTCGCTGGATGACTAAGCAGAAGACATCGGAAGTTTCGGCTTAGGTACCTATGGCGAATGTGCGGAGGCATTTCGCAACAGGATGCTTGCAATGTGCAAATCGGTGTACTATGCATAGCTCCGCAAATAATTCGAAGGGCCTTGTTTTGGATTTTCCCCACCTTCACCAGGTGGGATTTCGGGGCGAAGAAGTATGCTGGCATTCCATAATCGATAAGTGATCGTATCATTGTCCTATAGATTATCAGTAGCGAACTCTTGCCAGCGCCCCACGAGGTTCCAGTCAGAAGACGAAAAACGTTCAATCTGTTGCTACAGTTCTTCACGAGATATCATGCATATAAATGCCATGGATGAGGCCAGTTCGCCAAACCATGTCGTATGCTCGTTCTATATCAAGAAAAACTGCCGCCACCGACCTTTTATTATGTAACGCTTTATTAACAGTATCATGGACTCTCAAGAATATGGTCGAGCGTGCTGCGACCATGGCGAAAACCCGATTGACATCTATTTAGCGGATTATTGGATTCCAAGTACCATCGCAATCTGTTCGTGACCATAGTTTCCATAATTTTACAGATGTGACTTGTGAGTGAGATGGGGCGATAGGACTCCGGTCTAGTTGACTCCTTGCCTGTTTTCGAGATTGGGATGACGATGGAGTGCTTCCTGGCCCCCCGGAACGCATCCTGTTCCCCAAGAGCTATATATAAGGGCAAGAAGCTTGAAAACAGCAGCGGATGATAGACGTTTGATCATTGCAAAGCAAATGGAGTCATCTCCGGGTGCCGTGCTTTTGCGTGACCGTAATGCAACATTAAATTCTTGTAGCGTAAATGGTCTATCGAGAGGACTATTTAGATTATTTTCATTAACCATGTCGCTGATGGGGTGTGATTTTTCGAAATCGGTTTTCGTGAGCAGGAAGTCAGGGTCGTAGTTTTCGGAGCTGCTAACGGAAGCGAAAGTCGATGCCAGCATATTTGCCTTGCTCAAGTCGCCGATGGCGTTACTGTTATTCGAGATAAGAGATGGTATAGACATGGAGCTGTATTTACCCGAAATCGAACCAATCGTTTTCCAGACCTTCGCCATTCCCGAATGACTGTTGAGGGTATCGCAGAAACGTTCCCAGCTTGAGCGTTTTGATCGCAATATAGTTCGGCGACATATGGAGCGGCGTTTTTTATATTCTATGACGTCACGAGTGGCGAAACTACGTTTCATCATTTTGAAAGGTGCTCTTTTGCGGCGGATGGCGCGAGCGCATTCCGGTGTCCACCACGGTACTGGGATCTTGTCTGTGGATTTGGAACGCGGAATGGTTGCGGTGGCTGCGCGCCTTAAAGCGTCGACAAAAGTGGAATTTAATGTTTCCACATCATCCTCGGGGTACACCCGATAGCGAATCGTCGACACAGATTGAGAACCTCTCCCAATCAGCTTTCGAAAGCAACCACTTCTGGGGTCTAGGCGAGGAGCGAGTTATTCTGTCATTGATTATTGTAAAGATAACAAAATGGTCGCTTCCTATGAGGGTGTCGGAAACGGAAGTGTTACATCGCGCGGCAATATCACTAGAGGCTACGGTCAAGTCCAAAAGAGACCACCTGTTTAGTGTTTACTACCGTTGTGGAGATGTTCAAACGAGTGGGCTGGGATGAGTTCAGCAAAACCAGGTTGTGTTGGTCCAGAGAATCGTAGATCGCTTTGCCTCTGGCGTTCGAGCAGTGGCTCNACNNTAGGTGATGGGCATTGAAATCGCCGCAAATGAGTGACCGAGAANAAAAGTGACGNAGGCATGCAAGATCGTTGCTGCCGATAACAACGTCGGGGGCCATATAAACGTTACAAATGTTNATTCCGCTAACGTTGACGCATAACATTTCAAAACACACCGATTGAANACCATNGCANATCGAGGATGACAATGACTCGNGACACAAATGTGGCGAGGCCACCGGAATGTAATGTCTTATCTTGTCGATACAGGTGGTATCTCCGTAGCTTCGGAGAGTATTTCGTGATGAGGTGCGTCCCTTGGATAAGTATAACATCCGGTCTAATGGTTAGGGTGGATACAATTTGTTTGAACTCGTTCAAAGTTCTATATATGCCGCGACAGTTCCATTGCTGTCTTGCGAGACCGGAGAAGATTTATCGNCGGAGGGATCTGATGTGTTTGATGCTTGCTGCAATAGATCGGATTCNACAGANTAGCCGAAGTATTTACTCGATGCCTTNGCCACGATGTCGAAGATGTTGCTGTTTCCAGTTTTGTATGCTGATACCGTTAGCTGTACCNNNCTCTTNGCAACAAGCGCCAATAGCTGTATTGGGTTGATATTCAAGCTGGACATGGATGTGGTTTGTTTCTGTCGATCTTCACTAATTTGGCTGGGGACGACAGTTGAGTTTGGCAGATATCTAAGGTCGCCGTCGTTTGGGGCAGGTGTAGTATAACAACTTGGTTTCTTATTGTTTGTTGAAGACCGGGCTGTAGTTTTACGACGATGATGCACTTCGGAATACAGTGTCTTAGCAGAAGTGGTCTGAGAGGTTTCAGGGGTTCGAGATCGTACGATTTCCTTCGCCTCTGTGAAAGACACGTTTGTGCGTTCTTTAACAATTTGAATTTTAGCTTCCTCTTTGTAGACGGGGCATCCTCCATACCCAGCGCTATGCGGTTGGTTACAATAAACGCATTTTTTCAAGTTAGGGCAATCCTTGTATTCGTGGTCACGACTGCTGCATTTCGCGCAAGTAAGTTTACCGCGGCACGAATTCGCGGTGTGACCGAAGCGGTTACATTTAAAGCACCTAGTCGGGGGTGGATTATAATGTTTTGTCCTAAAGCGAAGATATCCGAATGAAATGAATTCTGGCACTTCCCTGGTACTAAAACAAAGTAACACCGAGAGGCTGTCGGAGACTCCGTCTTCTGGCCTTCTCTTCTTGAGTCGCTTGGCGTAAGTTACATGATAGGTGGCGAAGCTGTCCAACAACTCGGCGTCCGTTACGTCTAACGGAACACCCGTAATAACGGCTCTGCTGGCGAACGGCCTCGGTGTAAATTTCGACGTTTCGATTGGGATATCGGTATGCGTCACTGGGTCGCTTAGACTACCGCATGACAACAACTGCGTAACCTGCTTGTGATTGTGGCAGGTGATGAGAAAAGAACCGGATTTGTGAAGAGGTTTGATGTCTTGATAATTGGTGATCAACGCGGACAACGCCCTGTTCACCACTGTTGGGTGATAGCGCAGAATAGACCTTTGTTGTCCTGAAATCACCACTTTCATATCTATGTTATTTTCGTTGTTATCGGAAACAATGCTAGTTTGTGCCGCTGGCGGAGAAACTGTGTTTGCAGGAGGTCGGGAGACACTCCCGGACGTGGGAGAACAAACAATATTTGCATTAACATTAGTAGTGCTAGTTTGTAGTACAGAATTCTCATCCGCTACTGCATAATTTCGAGCGGGGATTTTGCTCACACTCGGTTGAAGCCGGTCACTAACGCCAGCACTAGGCTCGTCACTATCCGATGATATAGGATCGGTCGGTTTGCGCTTTACCCTCGTATGTTGTATGCCCTCCATTTACCACGCTGTGGTAGAGAGGGAGCTACCTCTTGGACCCTCTATGTATATTGACCTATCTATCTATTCGGTATACGTAACACCTGTATGAATAGCACTGTTCTACACTACACTGCGTACTAAACTATAGTACAATGAAACGATCTCACCGCTGATTATTCAAGTCGAGCGCCAACCCCGTGCATTAATCAGAGCTACCTCGAGACGTCCTCACTCGACGAAGGTCGGATCGGAATGGCATGAATTTGATGAATGCCTGTATAGTTGGTGAATTTCACCAGGATCGTTTCTAAATACTATACCACGGAGATTTGTGGTCGTCATCATCCATCGTCAAGCATTAGGCTGCATTTCATGCTGTCAAAATATTTGGTGAATAAGTATTTTGTGGAAGATTTCCATATTTATGTGAAACATCTTTTGGTTATCAATACAGGGGAGGATTTTAATGATCTATAAATATGTACAGGCCTATGTATAAATTGATAATTTCAGTATTGCTGATAATGCTAATCGCTGAATCCAATGCATGGTAAGTTCAAAAATTCGAAATGAATAGTTTCCGTATAATAAAGTTATGTACCGCTACGCTGGACTGGTTTAGGGGTCGTCGTCGCACTCCCCCCTGCGCATCTCACGGTTGCACTTGGAGGTGGGGAGGCTGCAGTCGTACCTGTGGCGGTGGCGTGTCCAGTCCGATAATAACTCGCCATCGCGGCCCATGCGGCCCAGCATGTCACCTACCTGCTCCGCGAGCATGTAACGTTCAATGTTGTAGAGGTATGTCGATAATTATCATCATCTTATAACAAATTATAGAATCTAATATGGGTGGATTGAATTTTAGTTAATTGCGTCGAGACTGGGTGGAGCGCATGGTCCGATTGCAGCACGTCATGTGGAGCAACCGGAGTTCGCGTCCGACGAAAAACTACTCGAGTACCAATGAGTTGCGGCGGTACCCCTTGTACTCCGGACCAGGTGATTATTAGAGATGCTGCGACGATGATGAAATCGGGATTTAGGGTTCGGATCAGACAGGAATCTAGCAACTGGTATCGGAATAAGGACCATAGGCTATTCTGAATTTCTTATTTGCGAAATGGATTTGTTCTGAATTTCTTATTTGCGAAATGGATTTGTTGTATTTGTTTCAACTTAATGGAACGAATATATATCATTCTATATATAGACAAAGCCGTGCAGTAGATTTTGTTTCAACCAAGGCAAGGTAGGCCAAAATACTTGCGAATGTCAAAAAGGATGGTCTGGACATTGTTGTGAAAAAGGTTGGTATTGCCCGTCTCAGTCCCCACTGATTTTGTCATGGACGGACGTGTTTCTTTTTAGACGTTGATGAATGTAAATCGGCTGCTTGTACTCCACACTCAACTTGCTTCAACGCTATCGGCTCGTTTGAATGTGCCTGCGATCATGGTTTCTCGAAGTACAAATCAGAATGCCTCGGTATTATCTTAACTCTTTCACATACGATTATCCAGAATGTTCGCATGCAGGCAGTCCAGCGCACGCTCTTTCTGGTGGTCTGTCGGTAGTAGGCCAAAGTGGCAATGCGATAAAGCACGCTACCTTGACGTCGGAAATGACTTATTTGCATTGAAAACGGTGACCCTGTACTTAAACATAGGTTATATATGCGGATACTGACTGCCCCGCCGTTTGAATTCTAGGCCCACGTGATGCAGTCCAATATAGGCTTCATGAGTGTGGATTGGAGATAGGGGCTTTGATCATTTTGATTGGGATGGATTTGGATTTAGAAATAGTCGTGAAATTTGTGATTGTATTTGAATTTGAAATTTATAAAAAGTATTTTTGAATAAATTTGAGTAATCGATAAATAGATTCAATTGCAATCTATGATATTCAAAGGCAGCATATCCTCAGTGATGGTTTTTGGGGTGGGCGAGGTGGGCGGTCGCCCGGGTCCCCCTGGTCGAAGGTATCTTTGGTCAATCTTCAAATCTCTAGATTTGTTAGAAAAATCCCATATCCCATAACCATCAAGTCTGTGCATGCGGCAGAGGCCAGATTAGTGTGGGTCTATTTAGCCTGCAGCAGTTGTATTGCTATTCTATTATTTCAGGCTCCATGCCATACCCATACATCTTAAACATGAAGGCATGAGCTATAATTAACTGGTTCACTTCATTTTCTAATTTGGCAATGTATGATAAAAGAAGGTTCAGGAGCTACAGCAATTCAACATTCCGGCCTGCTTCAATGCCGTGTTATAGTGTCTTACACACATCACGTAACCCCGTTCCATATGGCGCACTAATATTAAGTTGGGAACAATAGATGCAAGAGGGCCACCGGAAGTCTCGCCTAGCCCCCCCCCAATCGTAGGGCCACCACTGCATATCCTTATCATTTAAAATATTATATGTTGCATTTATTACTACAGTACGTATGTATACCATTAAGATCAGTGCTTCCCTTCCCTTTTTTTAGTTCGCGAACCACTTTTCATCAATATTTCATTGTGCGACCCACCATGAGATATGACAACTAATGGAAGCGTTACTCAACTCACAATGCGTCGTTGTTGTTGTTTTTGATATTCGTGGTGTTTTTGGACGGTGATATAGTCATTTCCACCAGGCCGGTATTGTTTAACCAGTTTCCGTACCAGCCGACTTGTAGCACGGCCAACTTCTATACTTATTTAAGACACCATTTACGGGGATCAGATGAGGCGGAGAAGCCTATAGATCAGTGGTCGGGAACCTTTTTTGTCTGAAGAGCCATATTGGCCCTATTTTTTTCCATCTCAACTCCCAAAGAGCCATCCATGCCAATCAACTGTTACGTCACAATTGAAAATTCGTCACGTCATGGTAGCAGTAATTCGAACTCACTACATGGGAATGGGACTCCTCGTGTGCGTCATATTTTCTCTGGAAAACGGGTATGTATTGTACGAAAATAAAGCTCGAAACGAGAGGTAAGGCACAGACGGGCCAAGCCTCACCATTGATAACGCAATTCATCGTAAGTAGCTTAGAAGTTATTATAACTGATATTAATCGAATTTAACTGTCACACTTAATCCGAAAATTGAAATACTTCTCGACTTCTCGATTGTCAAGGTATTCGGCGGTAATATAACGTTGCGCTGCACGCATATACATTTTATCGCCGGTACTACGGAGATACTTACTAATCAAGAACGTGGATAGCTATGGCGTTGTTTGTAATTGTGAATGCCACGTCCCCGGCGGTTCATTTCGCGCCGTAGATCACGAAGACAATGTGTATTTGAAAACTACGTTTCGAAATGGGCGTCATCATGTCTGATATGCTCTTTGATTAATCAACGTGTCGCATAATTCAAGATTTCGAGTCAAGTACATAGAATTCGCGAGTGATATTGACCGTCGGCGTGACAGCAACTTAAATTTTATGATTTTGAAAGGAGGGGGTCTGAGCCCCTAAACATGAAGACGGCATTGTCTTTACCTCTCAAAGACATGTTTATACCGTCACGAGAATAATTATTCCGGCCGTGATGAAAATTCACCACCAAGTCGCTGCAATATTGATCAATTCAGTACAAAAATAAATATTTGGCAAAGAGCCATATTTTATACCCAAAAGAGCCATGTATGGCTCGCGAGCCATAGGTTCTCGACCACTGCTATAGATAAGCCTCCAGCACTAGAGTCGACCACGGTCGGACTCGAACCCGCATGCGTCGCGCCAATTGTTCGCTCACTGTAACTACACATCGGACTGGATTGCTGCATTCCCCGCCAACGGTCGCAAAGCCTGTGGAGGAAGGACTTAATTCCAATTTCAGGCATACATAATAATAAACTGTCCAATATCGTGCTCGAATCAAAATGACTGTCCCGAAAATCTGGTTCAATTGCAACCACAGACACGTGGCCTGCAGCCATTATGGCCTCCAAAACGATTGAATTTAGGGGATGAGAACGTGTATTTGCTAGTCTAATCGCGAGAAGATAAGGGGCTCGGCATATCGAAGAGGGAACTGTAACATTTAGAAAATCTTCGCGACCTACCTGAAATAGCTCCGCGACCCACCGGTGCGAAAGCACTGATTTATATTGTCAGAAAACTCTTATAATTAACTATTTTCGTGCTTCAGATGTTGATGAATGCCGACATTCCTTTCATACGTGTCACAATATGGCGGAATGTATTAATGACCACGGACATTATATTTGTCGTTGTGATCCCGGTTACACCGGAGACGGCATAAACTGCACAGGTAAATGCGATTCAAACTATACCCGATGTTCGTATCTAATTAAAAACAGGGAGCCGCAATATATTATCATATCACAAATGATATGGAGCAACGTTTCACCAACAAGTCGGCGGTGGATGGTGCGAACCTCTGAAAGGTTCGTGTGAACGCGAACTTTTTTGAAAAGTCGTGCGTGAACGCGAACGTGACGTCATATAGCCAATTCCAACCCTACATTTCAGTGTACACATATCTAGCGACGACTCATCTATACTGATCTATAGCATGATGTTATAACAAAACGAAAATCTGAGTAATAGTTTATGAATGCCTTGAACTGATGGTCGGGGTTTATAACTGGCCACTGATATGTATTACGTTTAGACATTGACGAATGCTCGATGGGAACTGACCTGCCTACGTATATGCCGAGTAAGTAGACCGTTACATACAAGTCGAGACAATGATTTAAAGCATTATATAACAGAATGTTCCATAGGTGGTATTATCGTAGGTTACAAAATCGTACTAATCACGAAATACATGCAGTAGGCCGCAGTTTACCCGCTTCTGCTGTACATCGTTGCCTTACACCAAAAGCTCCCACCCTTTTTTACGGGCGCGACCCAAATTTCGATTCGAAAATGTTCCGCGATCCACGCTAAATCTGAGAAAGTGGTGAATAAAATAGGTCCGAGTACCTTCACCTAGGCCTATCCACGACCGATATGGTAAGCTGACGACTATGCGCAAAGCGAAAGCAAATATATGTTATCAGGTTATCACTGTTTTGACACTACTCAGTTCAATTCATGCACAAGCCGGCACGAGGTAGGCTTTCAAATCACGTTTCGACTGATACCTTGTTTGCCGGATGTAAATCCCTCAAAGGTATTTATTATTGTGAAATATGAACTGAAATCTTTCCGAAATGAGGCACCAATAGCATCCGGTTAATTGAACTTCTCATGACAGTGATTGATATTTAATTGTCGTCTCCGCGACTCACAGAGAAAATGAATACGACCTCGAGGTTGAAAACCCCTGCCTTACACACTACCCGCGGGTTCGGGACTTCGGGTACACGAAATATGCAGTTTCGCATAATAGCAAGTTGTACGCCAATTTCGCCATAGTACATCATGATATTTGCGTTCACACACCAACCAAAAGTGTCTTGTCGATGAAACAAATTCGGAATATTTCATGAGAAGATAGAAACGTATCGGAGAGGAACGTAACTCTCAAATCGACACCATGTCACAAACACGCTACTTGCTCAAATAACGTTGGATCTTTCTCTTGTCGATGCAACCATGGCTACACCGGTGACGGAGTGTCATGTGATGGTTAGTCCATGAAGTGGTTTTCAAAGCATATCTAACATATTCCTGATCTTAATACTCGTTTTAGATATTGATGAGTGTCAACTTCTCAATTCCGAGCTTGCAGAAGGTATGTTAATTGGTTCGATTGTCAATTCAATATTTCAATATCGGTAGCTTAGAACGCTGTATATCTACTATAACACTGGTCAACAAAACGAAAAAAATAGGCAGAACATCTGAGAGACGTTTCTGGGTTTTTTAGGCTTCTGATTACGAATATCACATTAATTTTATCAGATTGGCTCTTTGTCGGAAGATATTTATACCCCTAAAAAGCCCGAAATTACTTTATTTACCCTTAAATATTTCACTTGGTACGAAGAAAATCGTAGTTTTTTCTACTTTCATACTGCGCATAAATAGATAATTTATCACGAAGAACCCTCATGTCGTTCTCAGTCATTCTATCAGTATTAACATGACATGATGCGAAATATTACTTTGTCAAAAAAGCGGTTTGTGAAGCCTAAATATTGTACTTTAGCACATCGGAAATACATATTTTCCTGTATCAATTGGTCATTCTACCAAGATTAAAGAGGAGTGTCAAACTATAAAATTTGTCCTTGAAAAGCTTATAACTACAATACATATTTCTTTTGACTGGTAAATGGATAATTTTCCGCTGAGTCCCCAAAGCGGGTATACCTAGTAATCCTATCAAACGATAAGCATAAATCTGGTATGTGG
>ATSW01004915.1:0-10459 GCA_000444245.1 Botryllus schlosseri
CCTCGCGGGCCAATCAAAACCTTCTCGCGGGCCACATGTGGCCCGCGGGCCACGGGTTGGCCGGCCCTGCTTTATGTCATAGAAAGCATATTTGTATTGCACACAGCACAGTACAAGGGACAATATCCATAGGCCGCCGAGAATGCATCCTGGGACTGCGACTTCATTCAGGGCTGTGGTAGAGTTGTTGTACAATAGTGAATATGTCCTTGACAATTTCCGATCGTTATCAGAGTTATTAGATCAGAAGCCATATGTACCGTAACGGTTAAAACGTACAACTAACACCGGCCAGTATGGTGATTGTATGCAGGGTCGAACAGTACTTTGTCAACCCCCTTTAAAACGAAACGTTGAGCCCCCCCCATAGGGTCATAAACCAAACTCCGCCCCCCCAGACCGCTCTTCGTTACGGGCCTTTTTGTCAATACCTGAAACGCGCGTTTTCCTGTTGTATGGAATTTGTGTTCGTAGGGGCTTATCGCACAAAACGTATTCATATTCACTAATTCAGTAATGAATTTTGTCTATAATATTGTTAATTGCATATATTGCTATTAATTTTTCATCATCCCTCAGTTCACGTGATCAGATTCACTGGTAGAGCTGAGGGAAGTGGTGACTTCAGATAGCAAGTGCAGGTCTATTACGCTCACATGGACAATAGACAACTGGATTAAATATATTGATGGTTTCGACCAACATGCGGCCTTGATGTGACTTGGAATAGTAATATTTGACGCTGAAATGCCTATTTATTTTTTAAATGTGCCGTATTTCTTTCTTGCGGCTCTACATTAAATACTATACTTTGAATACATTAAATCATCGCGCGAGGTGCGAAGCAAAGTTTTAGGAAATTTCTCACTAAATAGTCTAATTTATCTTGATTTACAAACTGTCATATAATACGTGTTGGAANGAGCGTCACAGGGATCCAGATCACTCTCTATTACTTCTCGGGAATTCGAAACAATCAATCTGGGTTCTTGCTAAGTTCGACAAGGGGCAATTTGTGCAATTCTCACTGAATATTAACAAATATTGTACATGAATGCGTCTTGGTTAAATGAAAAGCTCAAGGGTCACTACGGTTGAAGTTATTGTGACGAGATAGCTTCGAACGGCACGCACTAAAAAACTACCTATAGTCCCTTAAATATCGAACACGCACAAATTTATAACCACACGTAAAAGCTGTATATATGTATTTGGCATTATAAGGTCTGCGTTCGCGGCGACCCTTTATTAATTTTATGTTTATACAAACCAGGACTTTCCAGTGATTGCACCATCCTCATTAATATTGTCATGGCGATGACATGACCCAATTAGACACTGTTAACATCCTGTTCACTGCATCTTCACTAATACTGCTCCGCAACAAGCATCCGAGTTCAGCGAATCGATCATCAGAAAGCAACATGTTCAATATAGGTGAATATTTTAGATCCATACTCTTCACACTACTTGCAGTCACATGATTGCAGGAATGTATACGGTGGCCAATATATGGTGTCCAAGTGGCTCTCAACAGCCAGTCCGTGACAAGATTCCCACCGGTCAGCCAAACATTTTTAAATTTTATATCCTCATTCCAAAGCTGGACGCTTGTGCAATAATGAAAGAAATAAAAATATCATTTTTTCAATTGATTTAGTAGTTTGCAACGTATTTTTCTACAAGGTGTCGTTGTGGTCTACTTTGAGAGTTCGCCACAATGCGCCAAGTACGAATATATTTAAAAAGTAGCCTGGAACTCGTTTCAGACAAGTTTTATGTGAAGGCTATTGAGACTATGATGCAAACTGCGTTGGATCCCCGCAGTACAATTAAGCGAGAATTGACAGTATACTGGAGGCTATAGCAAACAGCAAAGTGACATGTCTTTCAATGGAAACCAAACAATCCCAGTCAAGTTCTTAAACAGGGCTTCGCGAACTTCGTCCTGCAAAAAGCTCAATGGAGCCAAGTATAAATACGTCATATCAGTAAGGAAGCAGAAAATGAACTTTTCGGTACAAGTGAAGTAAACGCCGTAGACTTACACAGCACCTGTGTGAAACACGAAAACGTTAGCATGTGCAGTGTTTTACCCTTAAATGAACAATGATGTACTTGAACATCGCAAATAGGGGCATTAGATACACTGGGTCTCATGTGGAACAAGTGAATTAAATACCCTGACCTATCTATAGCACGGGAACAAATAGGAGAGAATTGTCAAACGAAGCGCTGCCGAGAAAAATGCGCTTCCTCGCAAACCAACAACACACGTACACCGTATCATTTTCACATCTGCAGGTCGACGGAGCAGGACATACAACGTACTGCGTCTGGTCGAGTCGGGAGCACTTCTCAACGTGCGCGACTGTATACTGTTCATGAGGGATCATGGATTACTGGTGCGGGAGATGAAATGTCGTAAATGTGCGCGGGTAATGAAAGAGGAAACGACTACAACTATGGACGATGGCTGGAGGTGGAGATGCTCGCCTTGCAATACTACGGCGACCATACGCAGACACTCGCTGTTCGCGGGCAGCAAGGTAGAACTCCCAAAATTGTTAATGCTGTGCAATTTTTGGGCCCACGACGCGCTGCAGACTCAGATAGGCCACGAAGCCGGAATTAGCCAGCGTTCGGTGGTTAAATGGTGTGGCCGACTGCGGAAGATCTGCGCGTCTGAATTTCAGCGAAACAAAAGCCCCTTGGGAGGTGTCGGAGGTTGTGTGATCCTCGACGAAACTCACTTGGCAAAACGAAGGACCGCTGCATCCGGCAAGCCGGCCATTAAAGCCATATGGGCTTTCGGAGGAGTGGACAAGGCTACGGGAAAGATGTTTGTGGAAATAACCGCTGATCGAACGGCGGCGATGTTTCGGCAATTCATTGTCGACAATGTTGCCAGTGGGTCTACAATTTTGACCGACGCCTACCCATCTTATAAAGGTATAGAGAGCTGGGGAAGAGACTACAAGCATGGCGTCGTGGATCATAGCTCGGCCTTCAAAAGCCCCGAGGGTATCTGTACTAACGACGTAGAAGCATGTTGGAGTTCGCTGAAGTACCATTTACATCGATCCCGAGGTTTAGCGCGCCATCTACTGGCGGATTACGTAGGGGAGTGGCTCTGGAAAAGGCAACACCAGAAAAATGACGGATTTCTGGAGCTACTACGGACCATAAATAATGACCCACGGTACAATTGTGACAAGTACGACGCGTGCCCCGTGAAGCTTTAGTCGTAACCCATGGCCTGACATAATAAGTCACCTTTATTTGTGTTTTTCAGACAATAAGCCGAGCGCTTTAGTAATACTAACTAACTTATGCAGTGGCTGAGCCTCCTATTCCACCCCAATGGACCACGCTGCTTATATTCTTCCTATCATTATTGGTATCGCTTTCCCACCTCATAGCCTGTTGCCTGCGGAGACGGTCGGCGTGCGGGGATCCGCAATTAATGTAGCAGACCGAGGACGGACCTTTGCCCAGAATAAACTGGGCAAACTGAATGGTTCCTTGCCCGAGGATTGGGTGAAACTCAATACTACGCATTGGGAAACCTACGACCTAATGAGCATATTTAACTCCACGGGCAAACGACACGCGTACAGAAGACCAGAATTGTTTCGAAGCCGTTCCTTTGGCTACGTGGTGGCTGAACGAGTTCCGCTACAGCAGATGGCGTTTCCACGCGGCCGATATTGGACGCAGGTGCGAGATTTCGAGCGCACCTGCCTTTGCGAGAGACAGCTGGGTCGGATTTCGCTGAACCTGTCATTCGCAATACTGAACCAGTCAACAGTGTTTGTCCGCCCAATAGGACACAAAGTCAGGATTCGATGGTTTTGGGACGAAAGCTATGAAGCCACCCGACAAAGGTGGGGGGAGGTTTGGTCCTTGACCAATGGCCCTATCAATGAGACTTTGATGGCGATGACGAAGTTCAAGCTGCTCATGCTGCGTACCTTCGCGAAATTCTCGGCGGTGAGGTCGGTTTGCCGGACAGAGCGCTTGGAAAAGGGAGCCTGGGACGGAGTGCAAGCAGAGAGACGGAATAAGTATAACGCTAGCAGTTCTAAGATCGTACATTGCTGGCTGCATAGGGTACTCTCGATCTCGCCCTACTACAACTCGTATGATTGGAGGAACCCCAACGCAAACCCGAAATACACATTGCCGGCATTAGGGGGTTCCGACGGATATTGTGTCTCCTGTGTGGTTACAGGGTTAGTTTCCGCCTTGGAACCAAGCCAGGCGGATATCGTGATCCAGGAAATCGATACTATACGTAAAGATTCTACATTTGAGAGCAAATATCAACCCTTTCTAACTTGTCGGGATACCGCAGGACTGATTGCCCAAGACCGCTTTGAAATCCTGTGGGACGCACTGCTGCGATACCAAATACGTATCATTGCGCACCCCCCTTCATGCAGTTTCTGGCCAGTCACTAACCTCAGTAGATGGGGAGATTTACCGACCACGAATTTCCCTCGGAGGGTGCGGTGGATACAGGCATCGTTCCCGAACTGGGAAGGCCAAGACGAACAAGGTCGCGATTGGGACAATTTTTTCGACGGTATGGCTGAAATGCCTTCGACGCCTGGTGACATCCTCCCGATATGGCGAACACACCCTTCCCTATCCAGTGACGATTCCACGTGTGTGGAAAGGATACGATACAATCACTGTCAAGATCCGGTTGGAGGCCCAAAATTAAAAGCAGCTTTTTGGGACCGGATCCACCATGACCCCGAACAGAACCGGCCTCGCTTTCCGGGAGGCCCGATTGAGATAAAAGGGGACCTATTGAACCTTGGTAGGCGTAAAAGAAAGAACCATCGCCGAAAGCGGTTTTTCGGCATGCTTTTCCTCTTGTTTGTAGCCGTAACGACCGTAGCCATTGTAGCCTCTGTTAGTGACGAATTGTACGAAGTAACGAAGGACTTGGGAAATCAAATCAACAATAGGTTGATTCAAGCTAGGAAACGATCGGCTGGTTTGGGAAAGAATATTAACGAACTTTCCCAAATCCAAATAGCGCAGCGACAGAAACTGGATCAAGTAGTTGCGAACATGGAGATTAGGGCATCACTGACGGACAAGCGGCTGGTGTGGATGCAGAGGATGATAGAAAGGAATCGCCAAATGATACTGCGACAGGCCACTAACGATCTCGCCCAATTCCAGACCATCAAGGACGTTAGCGAGGCCGAACTTGCCGTGGATCGTCTAGTAATGATGGAACTGGCCAATCTCACCGGAAAACCGATCTTCGACTCTAGTGTGGTCTACCGTACGCAAATCCGTGGGGGAACCCTCCGATTACAGGAGTGGGCTCAACAGTTCGCAGCCTACAGGGATGCCTACATGAACGCTTCGGACGATATCGGCAACCAGCTCCGGGCAAACCGCCTAAGTTTGGAACAAGCGCAGCAGGAGGTGGACCTGAGCATTCGAGTGTGGAGGGAAGACCTAAATAAAAGTGTGTTCATGAACATGTCCGACTGGCGCTACGAAAACATCTCGATCAAACCCTTCGAATTTGCTGGAGGGGAGGAGTTTATGAAGAACTTCGGTAAAACCATAGAAGAGATGGCAAACGGAGCCGGTGGTGTGCTAGAATCTGTCGATAGTGGCGCGGGCAATTTGTTACAAAAGGGACTCGGGGCGGTCGGAGACATTCTTGGAAAGGGACTGGGGGGCCCTTTCTCTGGCCTGGGTTCCATCTTATTGCCCGTTGGTCTTGTACTAGGAGCGATAATTATTTTGTTCTGCTGCGTCAGATATCGTAGCCTGTGTTGTCCTAAACTGAAATCAAAGGTACAAAGGCGGAACGCCGACGCCCAATTGGCAATGTTCATAGCAGCGGCACCTCCCTACTCCAGAAAACGTAAACCCATAGTCCGGTAGTAACCAATTATCACCCAACATCCCCTAAACCAGTTGTTCCCAACCTTTTTCCACCCGCGTACCATTTCGAGGTTTTATGCAGTGCTCGCGTACCACCTACATTCACCATTTATGACGTCATAATCACGTATTTGACCTATGCGAGGTGTAATATCAAATTCTATTAAACTAGGCATTATCAGCAAGGGTTGATGATGAGATGCATGGAATGATTTTTTCACCACCAGTCACAAGAAGAACAGCAACAACATAATGAAATAAAAACAAACAACATAAGTTCATTTGCTTAATGCAGTGGTGGCCAACCTTTTTGCTATTCACAGCCGCATTTCGAGTAGTCATGTAGCCTACGGCCGCATACCAGGACATAGTTCGTAATGAACAAACTGGATGACAGATACCCATTTTAAACTGTCCATGTCCGTTTTCGGTGAGCTCCAGACTAACATGTTTATTCATATCGGCGTACGTATACCGAAATTGCGAGTGGTCATGTTATGAATGGATATTCTGGTGTCGTCATGTTCGCGCAAGGCGCGAACATTTTTTAGATTCACGAATGAATTTTGTCATTTATATTCGTAGTTTCAAAAATTACTATAAAATATTTATTCTTTCTCAGCCAATGTGATCAGATTCTCCGGTAAAGTTGATGGACGGTGTGTTTTCGAAAATTTAGGGCATTAGTTATAAATGATGATGTATCTTCGGGTGGACCAAATGTTATAAGTCACTTTGTTGAATACTGCTATTTCCTGACCTCCCATCAGGATTGGAGGTATATTGGAAAGATATTGAAATCGCCCAAACGCACCATAGAAACAAATTTCTTTCGTAAGAAGGACACGATTCCATATTGGTATTTTTATCTGGGGCGTATCATTTTTCGTTGCTGTTCACATCTGTACTGTGGCGCTAACGTTGCAAAGGGCGTTACTACATTAACATGAAGAAAATGAAGTCACGTTGAATCGCGCTCAGCACGAAATCTCTTAAAAATTTGGGAGTAAATTCGTAAATTCAATTTTCATGTCGACGGCCGCAAACACATTCAAATTGAAATACGTGTCCACGACCGCACAAATTTCCTTTTACTGCCGCAGGTTGGTCACCCCTGGTTTAATGCTATGGCTGCATTTGTCTAATTTCCACTAGTTGGTCGATGCGTGGCATACGTTTGCTCACAGCGCATCGAAAGTCATGCATGAGTCCAACAAGTCGGTTTCGTTTCGACGTACCTTACCACGACGATGACGGCGGCTTAAGAAAACTCAAAATCAACCCCAACTGAACTTATAACTCCCTTCGGTCGAAAAAAACATAATCTACTCGCGTACCACCTGGAAGACCTTCACGTACCACTAGTGGTACGCGTACCACAGGTTGGGAACCACTGCCCTAAACATTGTTTGAAACTAAAACGGTACATATTGAACTACAGATATTAACCTAGGCTAGCATGCAGACGCGGAATTACCTGATAAAATGGAATGGATTGTGGCTGGCCTTGTGGATGACTTTATGTGTTCGCTCCGCATTCGCGTGGGAGCGAGGACAGATATATGATGATCCACAATATGTCTACAGTGATACAACGTGGTGCATAATACGGAAGAGATGGAATTCTCCCCTCCCCGCCATCACATGTATGCCTGATTTTACACCACCACCACCCATGACCACTGTTTTGGCCACAACGATGCCCATACTGTCGACTCCTCTCAAGCGAGGACAGATATAAGGTGATCCCCAATATGTCTACAGTGGTACAATGTGGTGCATAAAATGGAAGACATGGAATTCTCCCCTCCTCGCCATCACATGTGACCATGATTTCACGCCGCCACCATCCACGAACGTTGTTTTGGCTACAACGACGCCAATACTGTCGGCTATAAGTGCCCGATCTTCGTTCGGATTTACTAAGGCAACAGCGGGGGTTACCACCCGCGCGGATACTACCCAACCGACGAGCGTACCGGTGTCCACGGAACAATCAACAACCATGATGAATTCAGCCGAACCCACCACTTCGATCTCTGCCATACCTTCGACCACCACCACAACCGCAACTCCATCACCCCGGACAACCGCGCCTGGCAAGAGAACGACGACCGTGGCCTTACCTGTGACCACACCGGTCCGATCGGCTAGTGCTGGAATGATGGGGACTGCCAGGGTTGAGGGAACGCCCGCGACTAAGGGTCGGACGACGGCGATCACGGCAGAAACCATGGCGCCGAATTTGTACCAGACCGTAGAACGCACCGACACTACACGGCCCACGACGAGACTTTCTAAAACGCTGTCGGGTTTGCGAGGTGAGACCAGTGCGTTGGTACATAGAGGACTTTCTCATGCGGAAACTATACATCCGGGAATCACTACCCGTCTCCATTGGGATCTTTCGGCGACCGGGCCAAAGCGGCCAGCGGAGGCCACCGTGCCCGAGCCGCCTGCGACCGTAGCAATAAGCGGTACAACGACGGATGAAATAAGGAGTTCAGAAAGCCCTACGACAGGACCGAGCATAACACAACGTCTGCTAGCCACTGAGCACATTATCTCGCGATCCACACAAGACCTTGTTACGACGATTGCGTCCACAATACCGCGAGCGACTACAATGGCCGATCCCGCCAACACACCAGTGGAGCCAACTAGTAGCGAAACCATAGAAAAGGCAACACCAGGCGGGACGGTTTCCATGTACGCCGGGAGACAACTTTTATCCGCGACTTTGGTGGGGGCAACCGAATCATTCACTGCCGACATAGTGGCAGCGAAATCAGTCCTGACAACTACCGAATCTACTGCTATCGCCGCGACGACGCTCGCATCCGCTACAACATCAAGCGATGTGGAACGGGTCGGGGCGACCACAACCTTTTCCAGAAGGGTTCCTACCGTGGGGACAGGTAAGATCACTGCTAACTCGATCCCTATTCTGTTTTCCCGAGCAGGAACGACCCCAAACATGGTGTCAACTGCTCCCTGGGCCACGACGGCGGCGGCGACGACTGCGGAATCAACAGTAATTTTGACAACACAGCGTACCCGAACCACGGAGCGGAGGGTGCGACCGAATGGCTCTTTTCAAACGCCGTGGGCCGCCGGGTCGACGACCACCGATACCGTCTCGGGGCTTGGGCGGGGGACGCGGCAGAGGGCAAGGCCCTTTTCCGATCTCACCAGAGCACCGGCCGTGCAAGCCTCTAGGACGCCACCTCAGGGTGGTTTTGACTACTACAACAAACTGCGGGAACTGCTACAAATGGAGGGACAATATTCGGTAAAACAGTATTCGGTAAGACGAATTTTTTCCCCTGCACTAGATGAGGGGGAGGGATTGTTGAACGAGGCCCGAAAACGAACTATTCGATTATTGTGGCGCTGGGGCTGGTGGCGCTGATAGTATTTTTGTGGGTCGTGAGTATGAAATACGTAGGCAGTCTGAATCTTGCGCTGCCGATTATAGGCGCAGAAGCCTGTCTATGGGGTTATCTACGGATGCTAATCGTTGTAATTCATACACGTGATCCATGACTTTAATAACACAATAGCACGCCCAACTTGATGATAGCTGACACTTAGCACAGCAACAGCAACAGCAACATACAGCCGGCGAACGTAACAGAATCAAGATAAACGTAACTAAAGTAAGATTTACAATTAATTTTGCGTCAACGTAAATAACCAATGAATGGTGGTTTGCAGACGCTTTATATAGCGGTAAGAACAGCCTATCTGAAAAGGCTTGATTACAAATGATTACTAAAATCAGGATTAACAAATGAAATGCGCAAGCGCGAACACTCCCCCATTTGACTGATCCCAGTCAACAGAATTGTCAATGTAATACACGTTCCGAATCACTCGAATCATCATCCACATAGGCAAAGTGAGACTGTACAAGGCAAAGTCAGATTGTACAATGACCAACATACAAAGAGCTGCTGAACCTCCGATCCAAAATACATTCTATATATATCACCTTAAATAGTAGAAAGACGTTCACCAGCTCTACAAGCGATGAGAATGAATCACTTTTTAAATGGTAGGGTGGCGTTCGACATCTCTACAGGCGAGAAGAATAAATTATTTGGAATAAATATGGAAGCAGTCAGCAACTCTACACAAGCGATGATAATAGATCACTTTGAATTGGTAACGAGGCGTTCAGCATGACTACAAGCGACGAGAATAAATCACAATGAATGAACGCAGACAATCGAACGCGACTCAACTTGGACAGTTTCACCTAGGCGCGTGATGATGACTCTCGATGTCGGATGAATCGTATCACACTGTGGAAAATTCGTCACCTTCGGAAAAGTCGAAATAATCTTAGAGGCGTCCCCGCAACGTGCAATAGCTCGAAATGAATATTCCGGAATCATAACAATATTTCCGGCATTGCTCGGTAGAAATTCTTCAAATAGCCGAATTCTCCTTTCGATACGAGGTGCCTGATACAAATCTAACAGATGATGAGCGTCAATACAATGAGGGAACGGTAGCAGGGGCGAACTGAGAC
>ATSW01004916.1:0-12069 GCA_000444245.1 Botryllus schlosseri
AGCGTTTCAATCAATGAATTCCACCAACCGCTAATCTGGAGCTGGCGACGGCATCGGTGACGCCAGTTATTCTTAAAGAATTGGTCTCGTAATGTATAAATTTTGGTCGCTGCCGCACTAGACCTATCGCTAGATGTATGTAATATTTGCATCATTTATTTTTAGTCGCGCTATGATCGATCATCTGTGGTTGCTTTGGTCGTTGCCAAGTTCACTGTGTTCGGTACCATAGCCAATTGACAGAGCTATCAATGTTATTACGATGATATGACGTGGTTATGAAAAATGTGCCCATCACACAAGTCGGTTTGATGTCACATTAAGGTTGGTCTGACACTAGATTTGTCTGCAATTGGAATCGCTTACCAGACGAAACTAAAAGAAAATTTCCTTTCGTGAGACGAACACGATTCCATATTCGCATTTCGACACGGGGCTCATTATTATACTCGGCGCGTCGCATTTGATACGTGCAGCTCAAGCTGCGGGCGCTGGACTAATCGGCGCTGGTCATTTCGGCGCCTGGACAGTGTAGGCTACATAAATATCAATGTCGAACATTCTGGCCATCATGTAGCGGCTATTTTATTTCAAGGTTTTATATCGCCGCCGACGATTTTGGCAGCGCACACACTGTACGGAGTCGCATGTTTACCGAGACGTTATGTTTCGGTCGTGTCTCTTTTCTCTTAGCGTGAAAATGCCCAGCGCCGAAATGCCGGATCATATAATAGTCGCGATCCCGCAGGCTGCACAGTGCACACTCCCAGACTAAAGAATCCTAACGGCTGCATACGTAGGCTTACCATATTTTGGAAATCTAAAAAGAGGACACTTTTTCAGAAATTTGAGACTTGTAAAACCGGAGAAGAATTCTCAAAAACCGGTGAATTTTTCCCACTTTGTGATCGGTTGACTAAAAAAAAAGGTCATCTTTTCCGCTCAGAGCTCAAAATACCGTTTTTCTTTCCGCATTGCTAGGTGAATGACTAAAAAACAAAACAAAAAAAAAAAGGTCATATTTCCGCCCAGAGCTGAAATCACCGTTTTTAACTCCGAAATACCCGCCGGAGCGTCACTTCTGTGCTTATTTACGGCATATCACTCGCATTTTGCTCTAAATCTGACTTAAATTTTCAAAAAAGAGGACAAAAGGGCGTCCTCCGAGGACACTTTCAAAAAAGTCAAAAAAGAGGACAATTCCTCTTAAGAGGACGTATGGTAACCCTATGCATACGATATTAGGTTGCCGTTCTTTCACAATTGATAATACGGTTGGACTCATTTCTGTACATTATGCATATTTAAAAATAAATAATATATGTATATTTTGGAAGTTCCTACGCTGTAATCAAGAAATCAGGTTCCAGGAAATCGCACGGAAAAAACTGCAAGGTAAAGGAAATCTGCCCCAAAAGACTCTATTTATGTTGATTTACGAAATAATTTTGGGTCGGCTACGAGCTTTGTACATTTCAAGAACTCACGTTTCACTTTTTGCAAAAACTTGGTTATAATATGTCGTGTGTGTCAAATCATTTGGCGTTCTATGAAAAATCATCTCGCGTGCCACAGATGGCACGCGTGCCGGGGGTTGCCGACCCCTGGAGTATATACTGACATACGAATGAAGCTGTCGAGTCAAGTAGTGAGAGATTATTATTCGAGTATTGCAATTATACGGTCCTTTACACTTAGAGTCAAATTATCAACTAGAATTGTATACTGTCAATATTTGGAATCCTCGAAACCTCCATTGGTCGTATCACAGCATCCAAAACAACAGTATGGTATAGGCTACGCCCGTTAGTGGAATTGATTTTTCTGTGACGTCGGGATCAACTATAACAGCATTTCACTATCGAATGTTATCAAAAGCTACTGTCGCACCAATTCCGAAAATATAAATTAAAATATGATCAGGCACTGAACCACCCGGAATTCGCCCTCCAAGTCTGAAATATCGGCATCGTCCGAACAATCGGAGAGCCGCAACAGGTCATTGTTATGGTCATTGTTTCGCGGTTATCCGATAGTTCTGAACAATGCAGATTTTAGATGTTGAGGTTGATTTTTCGTCAAATTCCGGAGCCTGACCATATTTTAATTTGTATTTTCGGAATCAGTGCGACTGTAGCTTTCGATCAAGACCAGATTCAGAAAGTTCTCCGCTCTGGAAGATAACTTATGGATTGCCAGAAATCCTACAGTCGCTGCCGCAAAACAATTCAGACTGCAGCCTCACCGACGCGGAACGAAGTTTGCAAAATCAGTCGTTACCATTACATGTTTACATTCGAGAATTTCACGGATTATAATGACGCGGCATGGTCGCAAAAATACCAAGTTATCTGATATGTGGTGTAGAACTGGCAACACTTTCTTTGTGTTCGTATAAAAGGTACCAATTTGAACATTCTATGGTGGTGTCATCACTGTCATCATAGTGTCCTATATGGTGTTGTGGACACAGCGAGACTGAACGGCTCACCGCATTAATTTTAAGCCTGGTTTTAGAGGGGTTCCAGGACCATGAACAGAATAAAATTTATATTTACGTAATCCCTACAGCGGCAGCTTTCCATTGATACCCGTTTTATTAAATTTAGCGTTAGGCAAGCCGGTCAAAAATTGCCGTAAAATTGCCTTTGGTCAAAAGGAAAGTATGACGTAACCCAAATGCAGTGAGCCGTTCAGTCTCGCCGTGTCCACAGTCCACACCATATAGCAGTGGTCGGGAACCTATGGCTCGCGAGCCATATATGACTCTTTTGGATATAAGATATGGCTCTTTGCCAAATATTTATTCTTGACTGAATTGATCAATATTGTAGCGACTTGTTAGTAAATTTTCATCACGACCAGAATAATTATAGCCGTGACAGTATAAACATGTCTTTGAGAGGTAAAGGCAATGCCGTCTTCAGGTTTATGGGCTCGAACTCTTTTAAAAATCCTCAAATTTAAGTTGATGTCGCGCCGGCGACCAATATCCATCGCGAATTCGATGTGGCCTACCCGACTCGAAATCTTGGATTGCGCGATACCTTTGTTGATTAACGAGAATAACAGACATAACGACACCAATATGACAACGCAGTTTTCAAATACACATTGTCTTCCTGATCTACGGCGCGAAATGAACTGCCGTGAACGTGACATTCACAATTACATAGGCTACTCGAATTACAAAAAACGCCATAGCTATACACGTTCTTGATTGGCAAGTAGCTCTACCGGCGATAAAATAGGCGTGTAGACGTGTAGCGCAACGTTATATGTTACGGCCGAATACTTTGATTATTGAGAAGTCGATCAGTATTTAGAAGTCGATCAGTATTTAGATTTTCGGAATCAGAGTGACAGTTACATTGGATTAATATCAGTTGTAATAAATTCTTAGCTATTTACGATGAATTGTGTTATTAATGGTGAGGCTTGATCCGTCTGTGCCTTACCTCTCGTTTCGCGCTTTTTTTCGAACAATAAAATGCAAATTGTGTGAATTTTGGAGAAAAATGTTCAATATCTAGTCATCCATGAACATCAATAGAAAATACCAATAATAATTCAAGGTTTCAAAATTTTCGTTAACAGCTTATAGTGGACAGGCCATTGCTGTAGTGACCATGTTTGGCTCCGCCTAATACGCATGTGATCATATGGGTTCTCACAGGTAAAAGGGTCATCACGGCGAACCTACGTTCTCGTAACTCAAGTTTCGCACGCTCAAGTATGCCAACCAGCATGATTAGTTCGAGTTTTTACAGAGAAAATGGGGCGCACACGACGAATCCCGTATAGTTGAGTTCGAATTGGTGCTACCATAACGTCAGGACTTTTCAATTGTGACGTAACAGCGGATTGACATGTATGGCTCTTTGGGAGGTAAAATGTTAAAAAATAAGGCCAATATGGCTCTTCGGACAAAAAAGGTTCCCGACCACTGCCATATAGGACACTATGGTGTCATAATTAGTGATAATCAAATACTTGAATCCGAATCGAATCACTCTGGTATTCGATCTCACCCAACCGTAGTCTGTAGTTCTACCAGTGTATTCGCAAAGGGAGAGAACGCAACAGGGAAGTTGCATTGCGGCCAGATCAGGGATATCTAGAACAGGAGTTTTAGATATCCCTGGACCAGACTAATGAAGCAATCCGTTAAAATGTTCTGGAGCGACTTCTCTTGTCATTGGTATTTTTATACTATATCCTTGTTCTCACTTGTAAATGAAGAAGTATGATATACAAATGTGTAGGAACATCAGAAAGTTGATGAACAGGACAAAGAACGAATATCCCCACGCCGCGTCTTCTTTGGGGTACGGAAATAGCTTGGGCAAGCACACACCATGCGCAGAGTAATATCCGAATTCCCGTTGAGCTGTATAATCTGGATTCAAGGTCTGCAACAGCCTCTCAAACAGTCTCCAGCTTCCGATCCCTCTGTAATGCGAGAATAGCTACCGTTAAAATGCCTTCACGCTGGCCGCTGCTTTGAAATCGAGTCACGGTTGCATGTATATTGTTTATTGGATACTGATGGCTATGTAATTCATGTTTCTATACTACTTTCTTCATCAGTGTGTAGCTAGATAGGCCAATCTCCTGTTTCAACCAGTGTTGCCAATTTAGCGATTTTCGCGCTAGATCTAGCGATTTTTCATCCGGTTTAGCGCCAAAAAATATGGATCTAGCGCCTAGCGATAAATCTAGCGATTTTTGAAAAAGTATTTAGCGATTATTTAGCGCTTTTTTACCGAAATAACCAATAAATATCAGTTCTGGCTGACGACTTCATTGGCTATACCGGTCACCAGAGTGCGGACTCCGATGATATATAATTATAGATTACTATCTACCGATAGATAGTAGTAGATACGCAACTCCTGGCGGTTACGCATGGGCAAACAGTGTCTCTTCTTGCTGAGTAATCTAAAAGTAGCATAGTTGGCAGTGCTACATCTGGCGACCTTAACGCTGAAATTTAGTAAAATTGGCCAATGGCCATGATCGAAAGATAGTGTCGCAGTGATTTCGAAAATACAATCTCGTCCGGACAATGGAACCATGCACCCCGAAACAGCCCTCAAAGTCTGAAAACCGGCATTATTGCTCCAACAATGGCACCGCCGCAACACAATGAACATAACGATGACCAATTTCGTCCAGCGATTGTTCATATCAATGCCGATTTCCAGACTTTGGGGGCTGTTTTGAGGTCGCTCCAATGTCTGGTCATTCGTTTAAGACCGGATTAATTACAGTTAGCATTAATTACATTTCATACACCGGGTTGGTCCTCGGATTATTTTCTTAAGGTCTCTACTTATAGTGGCAAACANACCCGTTTCAATGTCGTGTTGTGTCGGGTCAAGTCGCANGTCGTNTACACGNGTGTCAAGTCGCATGTCGTGTTCAAGTAGGCCAACTCCAACACAGTTTAGAGAAGAAGTCAAGCGCATAANCACGGTACATCGCATCNNGTATTCACGGACGCATCGAGTAAGGCACGCTGATATAGTGAGCGGTTATGCCTGNAAACCGGGTCAGTGTTCAGTCTGTTCACGTATAGCGATCGTTGCGCAAAGCGATCTGCTTTATCGAAATGCACTGCCGTTTTGTCCCGCTTAGATATGACTATTACGTATTATGAACTANAAATATGATNAGTGACTTTGGCCCCAGACGAGTAAAATATAGCNGAGAAGAATATATCGATATAATGGTTCAATTTATTACCTCTAGCCCCTTTTGCAGATTTAGCGCTATTTTTTAGCGCTTTTTTCTCAATATTTAGCGCCATCTAGCGATTTTTGACACTAGTTTTAGCGATTTTCTTCCATCCGGAGTTGGCAACACTGGTTTCAACTTCTCTGTATTTTATTGTTGTTGTTGAGAACCGGGGTGTGTTATTATCTATGGAATTCCACGAGTAATTTCAGGTCCTGATCTTCCTTTCCCGGTGTTTCGTACAAATCAGCGAATAATGTGAATGGTGACAATGTGGAGGCGGCACGAATTAAACTTATTCTTGGCAAGTCGTATTGGTTACCAAACACCTTATTGCAGGAAACTCATCGGTTCAAGCCAGGGGTGGGCAAACTACGACCCGCGGGCAGCATGCGGCCCGCAACACCGTTCTGTGCGGCCCGCGAGAGTCTAAAGAAACTCATTAAAAATATTGATAAAATGCGTACTAAAAATCGAATTAATGCAGGGACTTGATTAACTATTTCTTAGTATATTTCACCATGATAAATATAAGACAGTGGTTCTCAAACTGGTGGGCACGCCTTCCGTGGGGGCGTGAAAGCATCTGAAGGGGGCGCGAAGCTGAGCGCAACTGAAAAAAAATTTCGTGTTCCGCGCGATTTACATCCATTTCAAAGTTATTGTTCTGTATTAAGTCTGAATTACATATTTAAAAATCTCCCATCCACAGTCGGAACCTTTCATGCCACCAAACTATCCGTTCGGTTTGCTAGCATCCTGGTAGCGTTTTGTGACAGGACGAGAAGGGGGCGCGAAATCTTTTACCATCATTTGAGGGGGGCGTGTCGTAAAAAGTTTGAGAGTCACTGATCTAAGGTAAATAATTAATATCACGCAGCGGGATAGCTGCAACGAGATTGACATAATTTGGATCACGAGTGGGATTTCAGAATTGNCCACTCCATTTTTAANTATTTCAGTGTTGTTCTTATAAAAAAACGATTCGGGCGTGTCTTAGNTAGATTCGTTTGTANGCGTAGAATTGGGGTATNTATATTTTATCAACACATAGTAGAAGCGTGTTTGAAGCTAACATGGTTATGATGCTGTCAGCATTGTGTGTCNTGGAACTNAACCAAAAGTAAAATTAGTAAATCTATGTACAGATCGTTGCTCGCGGATTTAAATTTCAATCCTGTTCTAAGAATCGGGCCAACCGACCTTCATCTCTATAGTTTAGACAAATTGGTTATTGAGGTCCGCCAGCCTATGAAATCTCGCCACTATATGTTTCTGACGCGTGCACGATATCATCATAGCAATGTTTGGCTTGTTCTAAACGCATTTAGGTATATTATCTCCATGTCCTCACTATATGATCAAATATCAATATTGCGTTTTGGTTAATATTCCCAATTTTATATAGTGCGGCCCGCGAATGGATTCAGATGTTGAATGCGACCCGCGAGCTCAAAAGTTTGCCCACCCCTGGTATAGCTTGCGACTTTTGCAACTTTTTTTTACAGCTTCCCGCAGCTTCCTAAATACTCGAAAAAAATGTAGAATGCTGTGTTAAGCTGTTTGAGGGAATCTTATAGTGCAACTTTTTGCAACTTTTTCGATTTTTCGTGAAAATATTTTCGATTTTGGTGAAATACACGGCCAAATTCGACTGATACACTGTAAATCAGCACCGAAGTAACGCTTTTACGGGTATTTCGGGAGCTGAGCCGGAAAATTGACCTTTTTTTTAGTCAACGGAGCAAAATGTGGTCAAAATGCAACTTCTGCAACTTTTCAATTTTTTTCAAAAATAAATGCGACTTTTCACGGATTTAACTGCAAAAAACTTGCCCTAGTAATCATATTATATCAGATACTAGTTACCGACATTAAATTTCGCGAGGCCCAGATATAACTTGGGAAATATTACCAAAATCTCCAAATGAATAGTACATAATTACTATTCAATCACATATTAATTTTGGCGCCCCTTCGAGCTCTTGCCACGCCCAATTAAGGGGCGTCATGTGCTGCAGTTGCGCTCCTGACGAACGAGATGATATGATTGCCATTATAAAATCCCAAATCAAAAATCTATATTTTTTACTGTTCAAATATTTTATTCTATTCACCTTCGAGCGATATTGTATTGCATTCAGTAATCGGATGTCCCCAATTCGGAGTGCAATACTATCAACCGAAGGCAAAATGACTTCCTCCATTGGCCCCATTTCTGCGATTTTGGCTGCTTCGATCCATTTTTTCACGTCTATTTCCCCACTCTGTAAATGCAGACTAGCAGATTTAGTGGCAGCGCAGGTTAGTTGAATATTCATTCAACATTACCTCTGGTATTTCCGGAGCCACAATGCAACGCCTCACGGTGCATTTCATGTTTTGAACGGTTTCTCGCCATAAATCAGGATCGAATGAATCAAACTGAACTTTCACCCGTAAGTTGACGATCTGAAATTGATACAACGCATCGATATTTGCAATTCATATGCTAAATGCCCAATAAAATGCGTCGATAAAGTTATCCTAAGGACTTGGAGTTTCCGCCACCTCATCCGCGTAAGCGGTGTTTACAAAAAGACTAACCCTTTTGAAATCTCCAACTTTACCCTGAATTTTAGTCGGTTCACTATAATTGAGATTTAGTCGCATCTGCATGCTCGATCGTGGCGTCTTTGGTATCATAGAAACAAGGAGATTGCCTTCTAGAGCAGGGGTCACCAACCTGGTGCCCGCGGGCACCAGGTAGCCCGCCAAGACCAGATGTGGTGCCCGCGAGCCTGTTCTAAAAATAGATCGAATATCAGCATTTGCCAATGTTCGTCAGATTATCACCAGTGAGCTTTTAAATATATAAATTGACGGATTTAGCTATTGTTGTTTAAATCACACTATAACATGTGATTTAGGAATGACAATACATATATATAAACACTAAAAATGATGATATCAAATATCCCCAATTACAATTAGTAATATACCAACATGTAGTAGAATAACGAGATATCGAAGACGTAGAATAGCACTACTGCGTACTGCCCATACAGGCGATATGACGGCATGCCATCCACGGTCTTCTTGAAAGGGTGGGGGGTTCCGTTATGGTGGCTCGACGTCCCGGACAATGCCAAAGTAGTAAACAACATTACTATCCGGTAGCAAATGGCGGTGACGTACTAGAAGATGCAGTATGGCCAATGTGTATTGCATATTTTGACACAGCTTGTCTCTCTTTCACTCAACACAATTTATAGTACCATGTTTCTAACTTTCTGTAATCGATGCTGCTGTCAGGTATAATGAAATCTGTCATGCCTGGATGCTGAGCAGTTAGAGATTGAAATTGTACCACTGCAAAATCACCTCCACCTCAAAGCCCACAGGGCTGCAGCAAACTTTTGATGCCTTTTTGACACGGAAAAGTACAGTGGTGAATGCCCAGCAGCTATGAAGGTTGCAAGCGTGTTTGGTTCAACTTATCGTTGTGAATCAGCCTTTGCGGACACGACATTCATCAAATAACAAACACAGAACACGCCTCACAACACTCACTCAGAGTTGTAGTGTAAGTTACATACCATAGTACAGCGTACTATAGTTGATAGCATGCAATGCCAGGCCTCCCACTGACTGGTTTAGAAACAGTTAAAACGATGTCCAGTATAACGTGTGACGAGATTTATTTTAAAATCTGAGCTTACAGTTTGTTATATATATAATTTATATAAACACGGTGCGAAGTATTTCGCGATTTCTTAAAAAGTCTGACTGGCAAGCTGGTTGAAATGAGATGTTTTTATTTAAAAGAGTCTCTTAGAAGTCTTACCGCTATGCATTACCTGCCCCATGCTATGAATATCGAAGTGGAAATTGTGTCTGGCACGGATAAACGGCGGGAATGAATGGTAGCCCGTCGCTTCAAACAGTACCCAAAAGTAGCCCTTGGTTGCAAAAAGGTTGGTGACCCCTGTTCTAGAGTATTACGCCGTCGAAAAAGCTATCCGCAAGGTATATCAAAGGGCTATTGGCTGTTGAAAGTGAAAATATTATGTTTTCCTCAACAATTTTGTTTTTATAACAGCTGATGAACCCTGATAAAGTGTTCTGCGGCATCAAACATGTTGCTATATGAAAAGATAACGATCTTCTCTTCTCACTAAAACATCAATGGTTTCTTTACCGTTATTCGTCTCGCAATAGTGTGTGAAATTATGACCTCGGTTTACAGAGTTTCGGTAGGCCTGATATCTCGATGTGATGCCGAGTAATCACGGATGAGTGAACACTTCTTGAAATAGTGATTACGCGATGCCTACCAGGGATAAGCATGGATTAGGATTAGTATTTGAAAAAAACAGGATTTGTTAAATTTTGTCGGATTTGGATTGGATTAGGATTAGAGATTTTTTTTTAAACGGATTAGGATTTGGATTGGATTTACAGATTTTCTAGGAGATTGATATGTAGGGTTATCATATTTGGGAATCGGGAACGGGGGACACTTTTTCTAATATTTTCTAAAAAATGTCATCTTTCTCGCTCGGTGCCCAAAATACATATTTTTCCATCACATTGTCGGGTTGTTGACTAAAAAAAGGTCAACTTCCTCTCAGCTCCCGAAATACCCGCCGGAGCGTCACTTCGGTGGTGATTTATGGCATCTCAGTTGATTTTTGCTATACATTTTATCAAAATTCATAAAAAAGAAGACAAAATCTTTAAAAGGAGAACATTTGAGTGTCCTCGCAGGACAGTTTCAAGAACCCGAAAAAGGAGGACAAATCCATCTAAAGGAGGTAACCCTACTGATATGTCGTGTGGCGAATGGCGAAAACTTAACTCAGATCAGTTATTAATGTAATTATGTGCACTACACCTTGGTACACGCGGTGCCAATGAACATGGGAGGTGCAGCCCTAAGCTAAGTTATCTTAAATCAAGATAATTGTTGGTTGTGATGAAAAAATTTCAAATTCCTCCCTCGCATAAATTAGCATTTTTCTGAATTTCAAGTTGGATTCGGACTAGGATTGGACATGGACTTGAATATACAAAAGTTCTGGATTAGGATTTGAATTAGGATTTGAAGTTCCGATTTGGATTGGATTAGGACATAGAAATTTCAAATCCGCTCATCTCTGATGCCTACGCAATGTCGACGGCTGGTGGCTAGCTTGCCTAGCTGCCTGTACACAAATCAGTTACGCCCCTGACGACAGAGATGATATCATTATAAAATCCCAAATCAAAAATCTATATTTTTTACTGTTCAAATATTTCATTCTATTCACCTTCGAGCAATATTGTATTGCATTCAGTAATCGGATGTCTTCAATTCGCATTGCAATACTATCAATAAAAGACAAGATGACTTTCTCCATTGGCCCCTCTTCTGCGATTTTGGCTGCTTCGATCCATTTTTCCACGTCTATTTCCCCACCCTGTAAATGCAGACTAGCGGATTTTTTGGCGGCAGGTTACTTGAATATTTATTAAACATTACCTCTGGTATTTCCGGAGCCACAATGCAACGTCTTACGGTGCATTTCATGTTTTGAACAGTTTTTCGCCATAAATCAGGATCGAATGAATCAAACTGAACCTTCATCCATAAGCTTACGATCTGAAATTGATACAACGCGTAGATATTTGCAATTCATATGCTAATTGCCCTATATAATGCGTCGATAAAGTTATCCATCTATTGAGGATTAGGCGTTTTCGCCACCTCATCCGCTTAAGCGGTGTTTACAAAATGCCTAAAAGTGAGCCGTGCTTTAATTCGGCAGTTACCGAAAATGAAGAAGAATATCGGCCTGACCATGTAGTCGACAAACACCATGACCACATCAAAAATAAACAAAATTAACAAGGATTGATCGAACGTAGGTTCAGGTTCTGGTTAACCTCGATAAGCAAGATGTGTATGCATCAATATAGGACCCTAATACCTGTGAACTATTTAGGGGAACGAACTAAAAATACACTAAGCTCAATATCATGGTAAAAATAACGTGAATTTTATTTACTATCACTCGTAATATCACAATAACAGCGAAAAAGAAAATTCAATTCAAAATGAGACGAACCCTGCGTTACACAAAATTTACTTATTTCCGAAAATTTGATAAGAATATCGCCCGCCGCTTGTCTCTTTGTTTGTGATAAGAGAACTTGTAACCCCCAGCACTATGTGGTTCTCACACTGGAGGTCATGAAAGCATCTGACAGGGGCGCGAATTCGCTTGAGAGAAATGAAGTTTCTTGAACTCTGAATGAGTTCAATTTTTGCTCAAGCTTTCGAGTATTACCAACTGCAAGAATCCTGAG
>ATSW01004917.1:0-11919 GCA_000444245.1 Botryllus schlosseri
ACTCAGATGAGGTCGAATTTTTACATCTCATAACGATCGTTAGTTTGCTGAAATCAGCATCAGTACGCTGTGCGAAAAACATAGTAGTGATCAATTTTATCGGACTGTAAAATCGGCCGGCAAGGTTGCGATGATACCGAAATTGCAGACATGCCGCAAACCCGCAATAATTACAATAACAGGGTGCGCTAGTCATACCTAAATGCCCAGATTCGGCAATGGCAACGAGCACGATTTGTTCAGACGCGTGTACAAGTTTTAATCAAAATGATACATAAACACTAACAATATTACACTCAGAAATTGTTACTGCATGCAGACGCGCTAAATCAAACCACCGCCGATAGTGCACATGAGATATCGACGACCCATTTCGCATACAATGATTCCCGCTAATTTGCAGCACTCAGCATCGATAATACGAATTGTGAATTGACATTTCAAAAGGACTGGATTTCTAGTTTTGAACGAGAAACTCACTGGCTACGCACCCAGGGTTTTAATACCGACAACGCGCTGGTTAATGTCAGCCCGGAGCCTACGGCCTACGTAGGTCCCGATCAGCCAGTCGAATTAAATCGTGAAATGGTGCGATTTTAATTATCAAGGTGTTATTGCAGCAAGAGCAATATGGGCGCATGCCGCAACCTTATTAATGCGAGTACAAATCCCAATGGTTTGAAATTTGTTCCGCGATATGGTTGTGCCCGATAGAGTCCGTCCAGCAATGAAGTCTATTGGAACATAAAAGGTTCCCGCTCAAACTAATCGATTAAATTTAGAATTTCCGCCACAGAGAATCTCTTGTTGCATCAATATTTGACAACGTAATTCAACGCCGTGCACTGCACAATGCGCAGTATTAATAACAAATTAAAGGCTGACAAGTGACATTAAGAAAATACGAATGTATAAATCAGACAAGAATTAGTAGCCTATTGTTGTTAGCAAACGAGAAAGCGCTCCTAATCAGTTATTCCTCAACTTGCGTACAGCACAATGAGGTTCCGAGTCTGATATCGCGACAATTGTTTGCTCATTATAACGACAGTTGAGCTGCGTTGATGCATTTTCCGATAAAAGTAAGCAAAGCCTTGTTAGAGTAATGAATATGCACACTTTGCGCAGGAATGTCTTTATATTCGCAGGCATACACAAACACACTTTCCTATTCCTCGCTCCAATTAAAAAGACTATCACGAAACTAACTCAAGAATTAGTTTGTAAACGAATAAGCGCGCAAATACAATTTAATTGAGAGAAGTAGAACGTGAATACGTTCGTCTGGTCAAGAGAGGAGCTGTTGTTTCTCAGCTCAAGCGTGTCGAAATCGACGCCGTCAACGAGGTCGCTTCGATTGTATGATTAGATTAGTGATTAGTTGATTACTAATCACGGATTACACTTTATTGGGGCGTTTTAAGCACTAGTTCGTCGTCGCCGACGAAGCTGAGTATCCAATTATTCACGCGCGTATTGATTAATGGTAAATAGTTGGCATTTACGCGATATCACGGACTCGCTAATTGACAGCGCAGACGGAGGGCGTTTAAGCATTTTGCATGGGGTGGCCGCCACCCCATAATTGTGTCATGGGGTGGCTGCGCCACCCCGCCACCCCGTAACTCGGCGCCTATGGGTACAGGTGAGGCACGGGCGGGTCGTGCTTCACCTGCGACAATGCAATTCATCATAAATAGCTCGGAATTCATAATAACTGGTATCAATCAAAAGCTATCGTCACACTGATTCCGAAAATTCAAATATTAACAGTGTCAGAGCACCGGAACCCCCCTAAAATCACAAATGAAGGGGACATTCGGCTTTATGACGGACAATGCCATCGCAGAGAAACAATAGCCAGGTGAGGCACCAACGAATCTGCCTCATGTACTAGTCGCTAACAATTGGACAATCGCAGCAAATTGAAACACGCTACCGATTTCGGAATCCAACAGTCTTGTAGGAATTATATAGTAGCGACGGCCAATACGAAATGCGAAGCAAATAGATTTCCTTACTCATGTAGCTGTTATGTATTTTCCATCCATAGCTACGTTAAATTGTGTTATGTGATAGCTACTTGCATAGGCTGCATTGTCGTTGTTTGTGGCCTTTATGCTGTGTTCGACTGCAATACATATAATAACCCCTAATTGTGGTATGTGATAGCTATACTTACATAGCCTGTCGTTGTCGTTGTTTGTGGTCAGTGGTGCCACTCCTAGTGATTTTATACTAGATCTAGCGTATTTTGACTTGAGCTATGTGTCCTAGGGTATTTTCCTACGAAATTCGGCAAATCTAGTGCTTTTTTACTGAAAAAATATTGGTAAATAAGGATGCTATTTTCATGTGCTTCGAATAATTTATACCGGTACTTAAAGAGACAGTAATTATTATCCGTCTAAACTTGCCCATTTAGCACAATAGCGACCAGTCCTACATGTATTGTGGAATGTGGAATTGCAACGGCTATCAGTGTGCAAAGAAAATGCCCTCTCTACCCGTTGCAGTTATTCACATTTTGGGTCTCTTTATCAGGTACTTTACGTGCGTGCGTGTGTGGGGGGATGGGGGTTCGTGCCTAACCAACCATGAACCTCACCGCACGTCACTGCAAGTCGACCTGTAATGGACAATATCAAAGTGCTGACAAGGGAGATACGTATCGACAATACCAATCTAACGTCGAAACGACAATCCCAAGACAGGTATCGTGAAGAAATGAATCTATGTTATTTCGATTACGAACGAGACACTGCGGCTTGAATGGACACCTCAACAGAATAGGGGGTTGTGAGTCGCCCTATTGTGCTCATTGTGGAGTCAACGCAGATGTACGCGATTTTCTGATGGATAGCTCGGCACTGGAACAACGCCGACGGATACTAAGACCCAATGCCCAGCGACATAGAATGCCATTCAACTTGGACAACTTATACTGACTGACTCCAATATTTTACGACACGTTATCGATTTTGTAACTTCATCAGGACGACGCATACAGTTATTGAGAATTACCTCAGGTATACTAATGCGAATATCCTATACTAACTTATCAAATTAGATTTTGTTATTGATGAAATTTATAGGCTTGTAGTTCATAACACCAACGCTGTTATATGCACCATAACATGATTTTATTAATCAATAATAATAATATAAATTTTTCACGCTTTAATAGCCTAGCTAAACTGACGCAGCAAGTACTACTCCTCATTTCGATCCCATGCAAATATGCAGCTTTGTGTCAGGCGGTTTTCATGGGGATAGAGCCCATAGGGAGTGAGAAATTTCTCTCCGTTTGCTAATTGAAAGAATTTCCAATGTTATACTTGACTTTACAAATGACGTGACCTGAGTTAAGAATGTTCTAGAGTTAATCGACATCAGCTCTACAAAATTAGAGTAACAGCGTTTCTTAAAACGCTGTCAATATTTCTACTAATTTTGAAAGCAAGATTTCTTGAA
This sequence comes from Botryllus schlosseri, assembly GCA_000444245.1. Taxonomy (NCBI): domain Eukaryota; kingdom Metazoa; phylum Chordata; class Ascidiacea; order Stolidobranchia; family Styelidae; genus Botryllus; species Botryllus schlosseri. The sequence continues at coordinate 3,475 of ATSW01004917.1, forward strand.
TTATTCCCTTCATCAGTAAAGCCTATTTGCAAAACTCACATCAACGAGATACGATTTTCCTGATTCGATGTCGTTTTTACATATGTAACATAATTCGTTATCATCAAGACCGAAGCATCACTTCGCCAACCGTTGGTACTCTTGACCCCCAACGCATTTTAATTCATTAAGTACATGGGAAAATTAAATCAAACTGAATTTATACATAAATCGATGGGACCCTGTGGTACTACGATATTTAAAAACTTAAACCTGTAGCAAGGCATTTCATTCCGATCGGCCGTGCACAGTTGTGAAAAATTTATCACTGTGACTGAGCCGCATAATATGTTTGAACTTCTCAGTAGTCTCATGTCCGGGCAAGTATACAAGTTTTAATAANTTACCTTATTTAAGATCTAGGCTACGTACCCGTATCTCCTGAATGAGGCACAATTTGCCTTTGGATGACAGTAACATGTTGGTCACCTTGCACATAATCACCGGCGACGACGCGGACGTTAGAATTGGTGAACTGTTGCTCGACATTATCAGCTTCAGCTAAAGTTGCAGATCCTGGAACATGGCACAAACTTAATGGGTTTTTACATCCTCCAGCAGTATATGGGAAGGCAACAATCTAAAATGTTTACGACAAAATCACAAAAATTTCTTTGGATAATAATTGACAACATGAAAAATAGATACATGGCTGATAGAACTATGTTAATTTCATTAAGGTACGTTTAAAATTGGGGACGATCCCTTGCCACAGAGGCAACACCAATTGGTGCTGGACCTATCACGGAATACCAGGATATTCAGCTATATTTCTGATTCCTATCCCGGAATAAAACTGAATAAAATCCCGGGCGTGCATATATGTCTTATTTTGCTCTCAAATCACCGTTACAACATCAGCAGATGTCGTGAACACTTCACATTAGTGAGAGAATAATATCAACTACGGCATAACAATGAACTACTCTATATACTGATCTTTAACCTATTTCGGGATGATACACCATTTTAAAGTTTACTCAAAACTTACCCTGCATGCCATAAAATATATCAAATCCATAATAATCCTAATCGTACTAAGGACGGCAGAAGATGCTAGGCAAACTTTAACAAACTAACAATATAGTTTGCTGACGTTCAATTAACTACCGTGTTTTTAGTAGTTCTGATTCTAGTTCTAGTTGCGCAATAAAAAAATAGTTGCCGCACAACTGTAAAACAAGCGTCGTCATTTGGCATGAATCGTGATGTGTGATGTGCTTGTAGCCAATTAGCCATTGCTTGTGTTTCACTTTTGACAGTGGCGTAACTAGGTGGTGGGATTTAGTGTTCAAAAACCTTCCATTTTAAACTGGAAACCCCTTCCCTTTGAAATGTCAATTACGATAAAATTAAAATTAATAAGTTGCCTTGGAATTGAATCTAGTTATAATCGAGTTTTTGTTAGTTATAGTTGCGGATCTGTAAAGCATGTTAGTTCAAGTAGTAGGTCTAGTTTTAAGAATTGCAATAGTTCTAGTTCTACATACGCATTTTGAAAATCCAGTACTATAACTGCTAAAACCTTTGTGGAGTATTGGAGTTGGTGTGGTAGTATACCCATCAATCACTCGGCACTATGCATCCCTCCAGGATAACCGTATATTGTTGATGGCCGTAGCCTTAAATCAATAAGCACCAAGTTTAAATGGTGCACCAAATATCGCTACACTATAATATAATGCAGAAACATACAAACATTCAATCATTTACTAACTAAATAAAGGTCTCAATGCAACCAATTTAAGCCTGACAAATTACTGCACTACACACATCTTGCTATAAGAACGTGAGGCCGAAGAAAATGAACATAAAAGTATTGATCACAGAGAGTCACTTAAGCATGGCTACCATTGTTACGTATGAGCGTGGCTAACAATGTCATCGGTTGTATCAGAACCGTCGCTTCAGAAAAAATTTCATACTGTGCCAGCGGTTGCCAGTGAACTCGGCACTTGGTGAACTCGGCACCTTCAACTCGGCACCTGGTGAAATTGGCGCTTGTATTGTGACGCAACAATGCCGTATGTCGGTGTTGGTCTATACTCGGTACATGTATTGCTAATTTGACGGGTAGAGGGAATGATTGATAAATGCGATGGACATGACATATGCGTTGAAAATGAAGTGGGGCCGCTACTGGTAGTCGATCTTTACAACCAGGTAAGTCGAATAGTGCTAATTAATTCGATGTGAGCTATCAGATATTAACTAAATTTTGTTTGCAGGAAGATGCCGTTGAGATTGAAGTGGGGCCGCTACCGGTAGCCGATCTTAACAACCAGGTAAGTCGAATAGTGCTAATTAATTCGATATGAGTGATCAGATTTTAACTTATAATTTTGTTTGCAGGAAGATGATCTCATTGAGTCGTCGTTATCCGATGTGTCCGCTGCTCAGGTCAACTCTGAAATGTCATGCTCGGACGAGTCAACTAATAATATATTGGAGGGTGTATCGCAAAGAGGATGAGATATGCTGTTTGACGACTAAAGTCGATCGTTCTTACACCAGGAAGATGAAAAAAACATGCCTCAATTCTTTGGAGATGCAAGAATCGTGCAAAATATATATATTTTATTTATTAGCTGATTAGTTATTGATAAGTTCAACTGTTAGGTTTATTAGAGATTTTATAAGTTCAATACAACACAACTATACTGATTTTGTATTAGCTGATTACTTATAGGAAGGTGTGATTTTGTCACAGGTAGTTGGTCAGGAGCAGGTTGAAGGGTGACATTAGGGAAACATCCTGCTAAAAAAAAATAGTTAAAGGGCGATATTTAATTTATAAGGAGCAAGGTGAAGGGTGACATTAGGGAAACATCCTGCTAACAAAATATAGTTAAAGGGCGATATTTAATTCATAATATCCGTTTCTTTGAAGGCAAAAACTGATTATTTTGGCCTTAATAAGTTTCGATGTGTTCATGGGAAACATTTATTGGTGTCATGGGGAACATTGTATTGTCATAAACTCGAAACAATAGAGATCGCACAGCATCTACGGTCAAACGAAGTGCCGAGTTCATCAAGTGCCGAGTTCACCAAGTGCCGAGTTGAAGGTGCCGAGTTCACCAGGTGCCGAGTTCACTGGCAACCGTGACAGCTCACATANTGTNGTNTAGAGCTGTTTTGCTAAGGTGTCTGGAAAACGTGCAAATTTGGAATAAATAGGTCGATCACGGTAACCAAGTCCAGAAAGCACTTGAACAGCGATACTCTAAATCAGGGCTCTTCAACCGGGTGTATCGTTCACGCCAGGGTCTACCATATTTGCTGAAAGATGTACCACTCGGATGAATTGTACTGGGGTGTACCAGATACGTATTACAATGGAATGATGATTAGCTATCACAATAAATACGCAAGTTTATGCTTCAGAACGGGTTGACAGAATGTGCAATTTCGTACAATGTTCATATCGCAGCAAACAATACGTACATATTGCCAAATTTATACCACTGGAAGCTTTTCGACTCTCTTCAGCAGTGAACGCCAGTAAATGAGGTTAACAAAGTTCGAAATATGGAAAGAGTTTTTTCATTGTGACGTAATAAGGACAAGTACACAGAGTCGCGAACGGCAGTAAAGAGCGCACGGTTACGGTACAGCACACACAAAAACAGCCGAATAACAAAACAGCACTGAGTCAGTCAGTCAGTATGCTTTTATTCATCTCACCAACAAAAACAACATGTAAATTGGTATGGATTGGGAGACGAAGGGGGACCGCAAGGTCTTAGATTCAGTCGTCACCTGGCGGAGTTATAAATGAGTAAATATGGCGAGATGTAAGTCTATCAATACTAACNATTATGGCAGTTAACCAATGGACATAAAAATAACAAAAGATAAAAGTCATGGAAAATCAGCAGTAAGCATCCAAGCATAGTACTGGTATACAATACAATGAAGACTTACCAAGTGGAACAGTATTACATCACAGTCATTGCAAATCATGAACCATGACAGTATATTTCAACAACGACAACAGAGGAAGGTGTAGCAAGTGGAAAGTAGTTCATTTTGCACTCAAACTGTCGACAAAAGGCCATGAAAATGGCATAAGCACTGTGAAGAACAGATGATCGAAGCAGCTGACATTGCTACTCAAGAAGAACTAACGCACTAAATTTCTACTCAATGACAACCACTTGAAGTATAACCATAGCAATTTACAACGTAGTAAATTTGCTATGGTATAACTAACGCTGTTACTTTCTATTCAAGTCGAGGTACCGATTTACAAGTAAGCAAAAGCATTCTATGCCTAGATTAGATAATAGATAATCGTCTGGCCTAAAAAAAACAGTCGAATAGAAGAAGTCGACAATGATAACCGCCTGAGGAAGTAGTGCGAACAGGTTAAATCTACTTGGAGTACTGGTCGCAAAGTAGAAGAACCTGGTTATTGACCACGTCTGCCGTATATGAATATGAGCAGAAGTAGGTCATATAACGGCACGCTTGATATAGAGCTAAATAGAAGGTGGATTTTGGATGTGAATTTAACCTTCTCTGAAGCTGAAATCATGTCCTCTGTAAACGTATCGTCACTGATCCGAACCACAACACAAGCTAACTTGGACCATAACGTCGACCTTATAACCTGACTTGAGCTGGCGTAGTTGATAAATCCAGAGAAGAAAAGACGTGTAGGAAAGAAATGCAGCTGAAAGATCACCTTCGAACACATCCGGCAATTAGGACGAGATCGATGTTTGATTGACCCGGTCGTTTCAACACCCTCCTATCTGCTCATTGTGTATCGCATTGTACAATGTGTGTCTCTCCGTAACACAAGCAAACCAAGCCGCTAGTCTGTATCAGTAACAGTGCGTAGGGATTCTTACTTCTAGTAAGGTATCCATATAGCCATGATAATCTAACTCCATCAGAATGTACCTTTCCCAATTTACTTGTCAGAGTGCCGAATGCGAACACTCTATTATTCTGTTGAACGTCGAATTAGGCAGTTCAGTTCAATTTATTATTAAAATGTTTTTCCTAGCAATACGCCACAAGATTACGATACAATGAAAAGATGGGAAGGTGTCGAAACGACTTGGAAGTAGTCTTTCAGATCAGACACGGCGTAAGCCAGGGGCGGGCAACATACGGCCCGCGAAGGAATTTTGTCCGGCCCGCGGACAGTTTTTCGTCTTGCATGATAATGTGGGCCGCCGGCCTCAGTCTTCCGAGATTTTCCACTACTTGCTTATACATACATCAAATTTCAGTGACTGTATGTTATTATTATATAGATGTATGTGCATTGTGCGGCGAGCTAGGGTGGAGCTTACGCGTAAGTTCGTCGAAGCGAGAAGACTTGCATTATCGGCATTTACGATGTACTGAACCCTAATGTAATTTGTGGTAATCATGGTGTTTGTTAACGACAATGGTCATTTACACCGGGCCGATATTTCTTATTTTTGATTCCGTAACCGTCGACTTGTAGCACGGCGCACACTTTTGTAAGACACCGCTTATGCCAGGTGTCGCCAACTGAAAACGGGTCGCGGGAAAATTTCAAATTTCGAGGCCGCGGCCCGCGTGAATTCAATATCGAGATAGTTAGACAGGCCACACAGTTTAACAACCACGCTAACTCGTCACCTACTATACCCTAATGCATTGATATCTTGGTAAATCTGGAGTACCGGGCTTATTGAACGCCTTGAAATCTTAATGAAGGATTGCACCGTGTGTTGATTGATCAGAGAGAAGCAGGCATTGTGGTACCTGTATGACAGGGGTGGCCAATCTGCGGCCATGGACACGTAATTCAATTAGTAGGTGTTGGCAGCCGTCGACATGGAATTTGAATCTACGAATTGACTCCCGATTTCTTGAAAGATTTTAATTATTCTTGAAATTTTCTTCGCGCAGGGCGCGATTCAATGCGACTTCATTTTTCGACTTTAATATGGTTGCGCACTTTGCAATCAGAGCCCCACAGTACAGTTGCGAACAGATGCGCCTCATATAGAAACACCAACTCGGAATCGTGTGCTCCTCACTATACCGACAATCCTAACGGGAGGTCAAGACATGCAAAGAACAGCATGCAACAAAGTGACTAATAATAATTGGCCTGCCGGAAGATGCATCATCATTCACAACCTGCCATAAATTTTCGAAAACAGCCCTCCATCAACTCTACCGGTGAATATGATCACATGGGATGGGAAATAATATGTAAAACTACTAATTTTAATGACGAAATTCATGAATGAATCTGAAAAAATTTTCGCGCTTGGCGCGACTATATGAGCAGCCTACATTATTTAATAGATTAGTACGGAGTTCACCGGAAATGGACATAGACACTTTAACGTGAGTATTTGGCGTCCTGCTAGTTAATTACGACTATGCCCTGGAATGCGGCCGTAGGCTATATGAGTAGTCGAAATGCGGCCGTGACTGGCAAAAAGGTTGGCCACCCCTGCTGTATGACAATGCTGTTCTCAAATCCACATTGTCTTCGTCATTATCGGCGAGAAATGGCTTTGAAGTTGCATTGCTGTCGTTAAAATACATTCAATAAATACGATTTATTACTTGTATACGTGCATAAATGGGCGAATAATGTATCGATTCAGCAATCGGCCCGCCAAGTACCTAATTTTCCTATATCCGGCCCGCCGACTGAAGAAGTTGCCCGCCCCTGGCGTAAGCGATGTAAAGGAGAGACATGCGCTTTTAATGAAACGCAATAGAAGATAGCATAACATGAGGTGGGTGGAATGTGTCTGTACATGAGGTCGATATATCAGATCGTGCTCATGTACGCTGGAGCGCCGACTAGTATTTATTTAGTAGCCTACCTGTTTGATGCGGGTATATGATCAGACTAGTTGACCTCCAAGATAGTATCGATCATTCCTATCCGATACCGAAAACTTTGCATCCGTATTGTCGAATATTTGATCTGTATTTCGGTTGGACGAAAATAAAGACTCTCTTTCTGTCTCTCTAGTAGAGTCTGCTCAGTTCAATTTATGAATTTCCATAATTTCAAAACACCACAAGAGTGCGATACAATGAAAAGACAGGAAGGCGTCGATGTCTAAATGATCTGGCCTATAGTCTTTGAAATCATACTCCCACCTGAGCCTAGGCGGTGTAAAGAGGAGGCATCAACACTGGAGGGAAAGTAAAAGAAGATAATACAAAAGCATAAGCGACAAATTATAGATTGCGAACCTACGTAGGTTAGTAATATATACAAACTGACGGCTGACTAGCATTTATACAGTAGAAATTACTTGTTTACTATTTCAATTCCAATGTGGGCGTATATTGGTACCGACGCCAATGTCCGAAATACGGCAAAGAATTAAGTTTCGACCCGTGTTTGCAACAAACCAGGGCATTTTCGGATCGCAGTGGACGCCTTTTTAAAACCGTGAACCGAGTTGTAGGAAATTCGGTCGGTGATCACGGAAAACACATGTTGATGGCGTGTTTATGGTCATGGGAAGCACTGATTTGAAATTCGTGCGAAGTGTGAACTATCGCAGCACCACTGTGATGCTAATAGCACATCAGCAGAAATATCATGACCGGGTGAATCATTGTGAATGTACATGGAAATAACGTATTTTTTCCGTATATAAAATTTAGGAATAACTGGAACATGGGTTGCCAGATCTCAAAATTCTCTGAAAAACCAGTTGCAAGTTCTTGATGTTAAGAAACGAGAAATTTCAAAAATCAGATTTACCCCCTTGCAGTCTCAAAGGAAGAACTACACCGTGCTGCAAGTCGAGATGACTATCCCAACATTACCCAAAAAAATATTTAAATCTTCGGAACACAATAGATTACAGCTTTCAATACAACATCCATTGTAGCAGTATATTTATTAAACTCAAAGACTTTTCGGGTGCCTCTTTTCAAGAGTTATCGGCACACTGAAGCCAAACAGGCACAGTATGACGCAACAATCAAAATCACAGACCATAGACAATAGATTACCCACCAAAGTCCAATGAAAATGGATCATTTATCAGGAAATAGAAATTCCCGCACTGATATTATAACGGAAATTTGAAAAATCATATTCACTACCCTGCGGCGTCAAAGGCGTGACTACATATTGCTACAAGTCAAGAGGAGTATCCAAACATTACTCTAAAAAATATTTCAGTTTTCGGAACACAATAGGGGACCCACCAGAATCCAATGAAATTGGCTGGACCATTGTTCAGGATATAAACATGCTCGCATTGATATTATAACGGAAATTTTAAAAATCATTTTCACTACCCTGCGGCGTCAAAGGCGTAAGTACAAATTGCTACAAGTCGAGAGGAGTATCCCAACATTACCCCCAAAAATATTTCAGCCTTCGGAACACAATAGGGGACCCACCAGAATCCAATGAATTTGGCT